>JBBPKD010000935.1:0-13192 GCA_038089075.1 Singerocomus inundabilis
GACTCCAAACTGCCCAAATCCTTCTGGACCTATGCTATGGCGACTGCAGCACATATAATGGCCCAAAGTCCAACCTCTGCACTCAATAGAGAAAATCCTTATCACCTTCTATTCAACCAGAAGGTAAACTCCACCATATTCCGCCCCTTTGGCTGCCTTGCCTACTCCCTAATACCAAAGGAAAGATGAAATGGAAAGTTTTAACCACATGGGAGGAAATGTATAATGCTGGGATACACTTACGGTCAACAAGCATATAAGCTTCTGGACCTAGAACACAAATCAATCATCTCCAGCCGAAATGTCTCTTTCAATGAATCTGGAAGAATCTCCAATGTAGAGTCTACCAAATGGCAAGATCCCCTTGAAGAACAGTGGGAGGGGCTTCAACCATACCAACTGAAGCATCCCAGAAATGATAACAGTGACAACAACTTAAACATTTCAGATAACTCAGAAGCAGTGGGAGAATTTGGAGCACCTCCAGATCCTCCTGGAGATATAGATGCAATATCAGATCGCTTGCAACAACTCCATATCAGAGCTCCTGAAAACCCTGCCCCAGCACCAGCTCCTTGCCCACATACTTCCCCTGCAGAGACCATTGCCAGATTCTGCCAGAGTAACAGAGTCCAAAAAGCTGCAAATAAAAACAAAGACTATCAATGAACACTTGACAAGGAAACAAAATGAAAGACACAAGCCCAAGACCAAAGTGAGCAATTATAGGAGAAAACACATGAAGAGACTCTGGATGAAACTCCGGACCCCCCAGAGATTCCTGGAGCATTTTACTCTGCACAGGAAAATCTTGCAGACCACATTTTCACAGGAACTGCAGATAGTGACTCAGAAGAGGTACTACCAACCACTATAAAGGAAGCATACACACATCCAGATGCAGAGATGTGGAAAAGTGCTATAAAAGAAGAACTCCTAAGTCTAAATGCAAATCATGTATACCAAACAGTGAAAATTCTGGCTGGGGTAAAACCAATCACATCAAAACCTGTTTTTCGAATTAAATGAGACCAAAATGGAAAGATTAATCACTACAAGGTTTGAATAGTTGCCTGTGGTTTCACACAAAAGGAAGGAGTGGACTATTAGGAAGTATTTGCCCTAGTTGCAAACCTTGATTCAGTTCACACCATCATCTCACTTGCAGCAAAGTACAACCTAGAACTAGACCAAATGGATGTATCCACTGCCTATCTAAATGGAGAACTTAAGGAAGAGCTGTACCTCATACCTCCAGACAAAGTTCCCATCCCAAGTGGACATTGCTGGAAACTCCAATGCTCCCTGTATGGGCTAAAATAGGCCAGACAGATATGGAATAAAACTCTTAACAAGAAACTAGGGGAATTAGGTTTCATGCATCTAGATGCAGAAACATGCCTCTATGTCGTCTGAAAGTCCAGACAGGTGTGTTTCCTAGTGGTTTATGTCAATGACCTGCTTCTCGCAGCAAGCACCAGAAGCTACATGAATCTTGTAAAGGAGATGCTATCCTTTGCTTTCAAAATGAAAGACCTAGGAGAAGCTCACTTCATCTTAGGAATTAAAATTTGGAGGGACAGAAAACTTCAAACCATCTCCTTAGTGCAATCTTAGTATGCACAAAACATTTTAGCATGCACTGGTATGTCTGATGCATCTCCAGTACAAACTTCAATGGTACACAACACCACACTATCTGGAACAGACCCTGAAGATGACATGGTCATTTCAGAAATGACAATAAATGGAAAAACTGTCTCATACCTCACTGTCATTGGTTCCTTAATATACCTGATGTTAGGAATATGCCCTAATCTAGCATTCGCAGTTGGGACACTTAGTCATTTCAGCTCTACACTGAAGAAATGCCATTGGAAAGCAGCCAAGTGAGTACTCCAGTACATCTGGGCAACTCCAAACATGGAGCTCTGATACGATGGAAACAATATAGGAATGGACATGGACTTTCATGGATACTCTGATGCAGGATGGTCCCAAAATCCAAATAACTCTTGATCAATCTCAGGTTATGTTTTCTTAAACAACTGAGGAGCCATTTCCTGGTCCAGCAAGCAACAAAGTATGGTTACTCTTTCCACCACAGAATTGGAGTACATTGGACTTAGCACTGCAGGTCAACATCTTGCTTGGCTTCAAACCTTCTTTGAAGAGATAGAACATCCCCCTAAAGGACCCACAACTCTCCACTGTGATAATCAAGCTGCAATCATTTTGTCTTGAAATCCACAATTTTGAGCACGAACAAAGCATATTCAGCAAAAGTACCATTTCATTCAAGATGACTTAGTGGGAAAGGGAGAGGCAACTGTCCACTATATTTCAACAAAAGATATGATAGCAGACATTATAATGAAACCTTTAACCAGGGAATAACACTGGAAATTCGTTTGAGCCATGGGACTCTGACTGTGCTCAAGTGGGAGTGTCAAAACCCCTAACTCCAAGCAACTCCAGACCAACTCCAATTAATGTCCTATGTTGGAGTTCATCGGTGTTCACCAGAGTTACCACCAACACTTCAGACTTGACAGGAGTTACTTAGGAACCACTTAAATAGCTGTCAGAGTTATTGGCAAGGTATGCGAGTGTACCTGCGCCCATGGACTCTTATGCTACATTTTTTCATATTATCTCCCTCAGTCATCTTCCACCTCATTGGACTTTGGCTGAGGTGAGTTTTCTACTTATCATTATTACCTACATAAACTAATGTGTATGTAGTGGGCACTACTGCCCTTACTTAGGTGAATTCAGTCATCTTCCACCTCATTGGACTTTGGCTAAGTGGGCACTACTGCCCTTACTTAGTTTGACAAGTTGCTGTCAAGGCAAAGGAGTTGTGGGGCCACTTTGATGGCACCAACATAAAGCCCAACTATACAGCGCCCCTGACTCCTGATCAGCAAACAGAAACAAAGAAGTGGTTGAAAGACAAGCATACCACAAAACACCTACTTACCCAGCACATCCTGGACTCAACTGCGCTGTGTGTCCAGAAGAAGACATTTGTAAAGAAGATGTGGGATGAGATTACCAAGGAATATACTGAGAAGGGCACATATGTGCAAACTGACCTGCACACCCAGTTCCTTGAGTCAAGACTGCTGAAGGAAGGTGACATCCATCAATTCCTAGACAGACTGTGAATGAAGCAGGAAGATCTTGCAGCTGTGGGAGTAGATATCAAGGAAAAGGCCTATAGATCAATAATCATTAAGTCCCTTTTAAACAAACTTGCTAATTTTGCATCAAATCAACTCACCACTGCCCAACTCTTCACTATGACAAAGACACTCGACCCTGACCTTCTCATCTTTATCATTACAGAAGAATCTAATCATCAGAGGGTGAAACATTCTACTCGCACAGAAACCAGAGACCACGACTGTGATGAGGCCATGTCTGTTGGACTATTAAGAGGCTCACAAAAGCAAGGCAAGGGTCAGTGCACAAGCAACAAGCAGAGGAATCCCCAAAAGTGCTATGAGTGTGGCTTGACTGAGCATCTGGCTATGTGGCACAAGAAAGAAGAGAGCAGTGGAGAAAAAAAGCAACCTACTGCTGATACTGTGAATGCCACAAATAACAGTGACTCCGAGGATGGAGCATTTGCCATCATGGATGAATCCAGTGATGATGACAACATACCAGGTTTGCTGCCTGTCAACTCCAATGATGAGGAGAGTGCAGATGGTGCTAGTGATTGGTTTTCAGTGACTGACAAAGACATATTTGAAGACATCTGGGACCTTGAGAAATCCTAAGCGCTGGAAGTCGAAGAAGAAGTTTCCTTCGATTGCACTAAGCCTGCTGAAGAACCAGAGGATCTGGCCATGGATGCTAATGACAATAAGACTCACCTGCATGAGATGGAGTTGTTTGATTCAGGCACCACACATCACATCTCTCCCTATCATGAGCATTTTGAAATGCTTACCAACATTCCAGATAAACCCTTCACCACCACTAATCAGCAGAAGTTTGTCACAACAGAAGTTGGTGACATGGTGATTGAGGTACTGAATGGACACAATGTGTCCAAGCTTAGACTTACTGAAGTCTTGTTTTTGCCCGAGGTTGGATACATCCTAGTATTGATCAGTCGCCTTGATGAGCTGAGGCTCTCGATGACATTTGCAAATGGATTTTGCATCATATGTGCATCAGATGGCAAAACAATTGGGAAGATCCCTTGTACCTTCAAAGGATTGTACCACATTGTACATGACCACGAGGCAGCAAATGCTGCTGCTGAAGCTGTCACCATGATGGAGCTTCACTGACAATTTGGCCATATTACTCCAAACGTTGCTTATCACCTAGTTGAGAAAGGTCTAGTCACTGGATTGAAGGTTAATGAATCAAAGGGCAACTCTACCTTTTGCGAATCCTGTGTATATGCAAAGGCTATGTGTTACGGACTCACAGGAACACTTGTACAATTTCCCATTATTCTTTTATCTTATCTTATCTTCAGATTATGTGATCATTTCACCTCTTCACATATTCACCAGATCATGTGATACTTTTATCATTTCACACTTTCACATTTTCACCTCTTCATCTTTCACATGGCACCTGCATGTTCAGGGTCATGATTCTCTTCCATTCTGCCACACCACATGTTTATCATGTGTTGGGCTTCTTAACATGCACATCAGGCATGGCATGCTTCTCTTTCATTTCCACTAGCTTCTCTTCCATTTGATAGAAGCTTAGCCCTTAATCTCTGTTTCTCTTATTTCCATGCACTGCTTGGTCTGTGCATACATTTGTACAGTATATAAAGGGACTTTTGCTGGCTGTCATCCCTCAGCCTAATCCACTTGGTCATTCACCTGCAAAGGAGTGAGGCCTACTCTAGAGATTACCCTCATCATCCTCCTTCATTCCAGCCAGCCAGGAATCGACAGTGCCCTGCAGCAGTGATTACAAGATCCCCTGAGAACCATCCAGAAAGGATTAAGTCAGCAGTACACCTATTTGTTCCAGTTTTTCTAGTATTCCTCCTTTGCATCCATCACACTATGTGAAAGCCTATCATAAAGGTTCATGAGGGGGAGTGTGCAGAAAGAGTTGGCAATCTAATTTGGTCTGACATTTGGGGATCCACACTGATCACAACACTAAAGGGAAAGCAGTATTATGTGACATTTACTGATGATCATTCACAACTAACTTACCTCTATTCCCTGTGCCAGAAGAGTGAGACCTTTGAATCGTACAAGCTCTTCAAGGCTTGGCTTGATCATCAGCTCACAGCAAAAATCAAAATGTTACATTCAGATCATGGAGGAGAGTATCAAGGGAAGGAATTTGTTGTGTACCTGAAGCGCCAAGGCACAGCACTGTAAAACAAAGAATCTCCTTGGTGTGTGCAAGAAGTGTCAGTTGTAGGGTGAAGGGAATGATTGGTTCGTCCCAAAGGGATTCAAGAAGAGAAGAAAAGAAAGGTAAAGCTCTGGACTTACTATTCCCCTAAATAGGTGGTATCAGATGTTACTTCTAAGCTTTATAGGCAGTAGGACTGAATATAAAGTGGCAGCATGATAATATGATTCAAACTGAGTGTTTAGATGTATTGGCTGAGACTTGGGACTTGAAAATGGCGGTACTGGGTGCAGATCTGACTTGTTCATAACTTCAGCGGAAAGAAAGCTTCATATTGAGTGTACATATACCCGTTTATAGTCTGGGCACACTCAGGACTTATGTAAGTATTGTAGAATTGATGTATAGGTAAATGCAGTTCATCCAAAACAAATAGAGTGAAAAGAGATGAAAGGAATGTGTAGAAAGTGTATGAAGTGTCCGATAAGCTAAGTGTAATAGGTCTGGGTATACTTGATTGTATCCACAGTGTGTCCAGTATGATAGAAAGTTTGAAAGAGATGAAGCAGGTCACTCACCAAAAGGTTTGCTAGACATTGGACATCTAGGGGACATAGACTATGAGAACATGGACTTGTTGCAAGGACCTGGATGTATGCTGGATGCACGGCAGCAAGGGGAACAAGTAGGGATGAGTTGGCTTGTGTGCATAGGTATAGGAGTAGGTCTTTGCCATTGTAGAAAATGTCAGTTCCCTACACCTGCAGGGGACTTGAATGCTAACTGTCCTCAGTCAGTGCGTGATGCTTACATAAGCATACCAGGTGTGACACAATGCAGTTGCCTGGCTGCCACCTCTTCATTTGTCTACTCTTCCCCACTTCTATCTGACTTTGTCAACAATCCAACCATGTCTGCATTTCTTGCTGAAATCATTCATAACAATGAAACTACACTTCCTGGGCCTGACCCAAAGGTGGTATTGCAAACAAAATATGTCCATGCCCTCGAAAACATTTTGGCACAAGCGAAGACAGTTCCCAATGACAAGGAGGAGCTGTTAGAGGAGCAGGAAATGTGGATGAAGAAATGGATTATGCATTTGGTACGTCTGGCTAAACATTATGTATCTTGTACCCCACTAACATCCCTAGGAAACATTGAGTGCCATGCAAATGGATGTGAAGGAGGCTGGGCTGCCAACCTGGATCGCTGAGGGTGCTATGGCACAGCTAGGTGAGGCTGGGGGCTGGTATGATCTATGGTAGGGTCGAGGTGCCCAATGTGCGAAGGAGAAGGTGCAGGCTGCCCTTTGGGCCTCGTTATCTATGGATGCCATTTCTGGGCCTGCAGGTGGGCCTAAGCATGCCATGGAGGTCATAATTGAGCACTCACGTCCCAAGTGAAAAGTGAGTGTTTATCATGTTTTAAGGCAGCGATTCTGATGCAGACTGTAAGTGCACTTGGTCAAACATGGCTGAACTGGCCGACGAGGTGGTGGAAACCAGAGATGACCTCATTTACCATGATCATCCCTATGTAAGGTGTGCTCAGCTCAATGTTGTCTGTTAGGGGAAGCCCCAGCAATCGTGTGAGCTGTGTTGGCAGCATAAGGAGAGGTGTGATAAGTCAGGTGGTAAGCCTTCCAAGTCCTCCAAAGCACCCACACGAGCTGGAAAATCGTCTGGTGAGTAATCAAATCTCCATTCGGAGCATCTGTGCTTATCATGGCTAGCTCACCCTCATTGTTAGCTTTCACCTCCATCTACCATCATGATTTGGACATTGAGATGGTGTCCCCCAAGAGGGAGGGTAAGCATTGTGCTAACCCACTGGTTGCTAGTGATTCTGGCCAGTCTGCAAGCTCTGCACTGGTCAACCAAGTGAATCAGATGGAGCTCACTGTGTGGTCAGTGCAGGCTGCTCTTAAGGCTGTGGAGGTGGAGATGGGAAAGGTGGTCCAGGAGCTCGCCAAGTTGAAAAGTAAGCTCAATTTGTGATTTTGTGTACTATGTCTGTGTCCCCTTGTCATAGTCCCTGTCCATGCCTAAAAACCTTTTGGATCTGTACTATAGTGAGAGAAATGGATGTGAGCAAAGTATAAATCAAAACAAAATGAGTAATGTCCATATCTGTATGTCCTTTCTTCTCTGACTGTATTCTTTGTCTGATGAATCAATGGGTGCGATGTCCCTATGCACAGATGAAGTCTGAATCAAATACTGTATGTTTGGGATGTAAGGAGGGCTTTGTTTATCATAGAAAGAAGGGTGGGCTGTGGTTGGTAATGAATGTTCAGTTTGTTCATCTCTATAGTACTCGCTGGCTGTTTTTCTTGCTTTGTTTAGTATGGGTATGATGGATATAAAGCTCTGGACAAATACTGGGATGGAAAGAGGGTTGAAGGACATCACTGGACTAATCCCATGGTGGAACAGAGATCTTTGGGCAAATACCAGGGTAAAAATGTGTATTGTATGACAATGTGTGGTTGGTTTTATTATTGGTTTTAGGGTTTGGGTGGTATGGCTTCATTGATATCATCTATTTCTTGGTCTTCATTGTCCAACTCTTCTACCTCTTTGTCTACCATCTTGTCCAAGTCTTTGTCATCATGCCCTGTTAGATCAGTGACTGAGATCGATGCAGTAGACCTTGCATGGTAAGGGATAACTCAAAATGCTGCATATTGCAACTTGGATACCATCCCATCTAACTCAGCCAAGATGTATGAACCTCTGGTCATCCTGTGAAGAATGACCATTGGTCCAATGTATCAGGGCTTTATCTTCTGGTTCAGCTCCTTCTCTACCTTTGAGTTTTGGACTAGGACTAGGCATCCAGGTGCAAAGTTGTAGTCCTTGACCTGGTTCTTGTATGTGGCTTCAAAATGCTTGGCTGATGCAAACCACACAGCAAGAACTCTGTTTTGAATGGATTCTAAGTCCTTGCATCACTTCTGCAATTGGCATGCATGCCAACCTATTAGCTTGGATGTAGAAAGTGGGTCAGTGTCAGGTAGAGGAACAAGGAAGGTCACTTCGGCAAGATCAAAGGGAAATAATGGCTCTATACCATGTGCCATAAAGTAAGGTGATAGGCTGGTTGCTTTTGAGATGGTGACCCATTCGGCCCAAAACACTGAGTGTACTATATGATGCCAGTGCACCTTCCTCAGGGTGCTTTTCATGATGGCCTCCTGGACATCAAAATGGTGGTGCTCTACAATTCCATTTGCTTGGGAATTGTAGGGGCTTATCCATATGTGGTGGATGTTGTGTTGTGTTGATAGATGATTGAGTGCTTGGACAAATGCTGGACCATTGTCAGTCACAATCTCCACCATCAGATCCCATTGGCATAGGATGTCTTCAAATATGAAGGATGCAATTCCTGCAGTGTTCTTGGATTGAAGCATTCTCCATTCTGGATAAGCAGTCAGTGCACAACAAGCATGGATGATGTATCAGTAACCACCAGCTCTTGGCATGAGCATGGTGTCTATGTGGACCTTATAAAAAAGGCCACTGACAACTGGTACTGAGGGAGGGATATGTATCCTCTGAGTCTGCCTAACCTAACATTCATGGAATGTCCAGATGAACCACTTGACATCATTGGTCAACATTGGCCACCAGAATCTAAGAAGTAAGCAGGTTCGGATGGTGAATACTCCTTTGTGTCTGAGATCGTCATGGGCCTCCTTGATTAATATGTATTGTCTGCTTTCTGATATGACAAGCTGGTGCTGTCCATGTGGGTCTCGATATCAGAGGCAGCCATCTAGGATGAAGAAACATCAGGCTGAACTAATGAATGATGTGTATTCTTAGTCTGACAGGTCTGGGGGTCGCTGTTGACTCTCCAGAAACTCTTGAATATGTTGGATATGGTCCTCCTTGATTCTCGCCTTAGGAGGGCATGGGATCTTGACATCTGGTTGATTAGAGGGGGTGTCAGACATTAAAAAAACAAATGGTGGGGGTGTGGATGTGAGGGCAGACTTGAATGATGATATAGGGCGGCTTTGTAGGTATGGGAGATGTTGGTCCCAAGCTGGTGAGGGTCAGTGGAACATATAAATGACAGGAGGGCTGATGTGATAATTAAGCAAGGCAATGGAGAATGAATATGCATCATTGAGCCAGTTGTCCAGATTGTCTATGTCCAGTGGATCCTTATTGCACAGTGGACATCGAGATAGCCCATCTGGACCAGCATGTTTCTCTGTGGTGACATGCATAAGCTTGAAAGAGAATAGCAAGATCCTGGCTATCCATCTATTAATAGTTATGTTTAGCTGGAGGTCAGGGTTGTTGATCATTCCCTTTACATATTTTGTGTCCATTTCCACTGTAAGATTAGCGACTTCAAATATGAAGATTCAGACCACCCAAAGGGCTCTGTACAATCCATATAACTCAAGCTTTGCTTGCGAGTAGCAGCTCTTGACCTCGATGAGGCTGATTGACCCAAATCGGTTTGTATAGTGTTTGCTGTCCTCCCCAATTTGTGACAGTATGAACCCCATGGTGATGACAGATGTGTCAACTGCCAGTATGATCTCCTGGTCCATTTTGTAGTCCAAGCAGTGAAGCATGAGGGACTTTATGATCTCATCCTTAAGACATTGCATCACTTGCCTCTGTGGGCCTTCCCATTCAAACTGAACACCCTTTCAGGTCAAGTTCACCAGGGGTCAAGCAATTGATGTGAAATCTTTAATAAAAATCTGGACAATGCTGCATGTACCTAGAAACCCTCAGACCTGTGTGATATTCTAACACTCTGGCCAGTCTCAAATCTTTTGCACTTTATCTTCATGTGTGACCTGTCCTTCCATTGTGCATTTATGCCCCACTATTGTTGCGTCTGATGTGGCCAGGATGAACTTCTTGGTGGATACTATGGCCCTGTCATATACCACATTTTAAGTCAACTCCAGTACCTCTGTACCATCTTCATTATACCTCTGGTCTGTTCTCCTCTGTTTCTTCTGTACTTACTCCACTTCAGACTTGTACTTACTCATTTCCTTTGACCCTATTTCCCTTATGTTCTCATACATTACTTCTACCTTACGTTCCATTCCTTGCTTAGTTAGAACTCCGATACTGGTGCTTACTTAGAAGCACAGCTCTGAGGCTGCACTCTGGCATAGTCTTACCTCTGACCCCTCCGGTACATACTGTAATCTGACTCCGGACTTAGTCATCTGAGTCCCTCCATATATAAACTCTGTAGTTACATCTTGTACACTTAAGTTTGAATATCGATCTAACCTGACGCTCTTTCCACTTGTCCTTTAAGTTGTGGACCGACTTCCCTAACTACCCCTCTGACCTCTGACCTCTGACCCTCTGTAAATTCGGGACAACCAGATCCTGTGCAAGGGCGCACCACATAAGGTGAAGCCAAGTCCTGTCCAAACCCCTCAACTCTGGACCTTTGGAGTTCCCCTTGGAGCAGTGTCCAACTCAAGTTTAACAGGCCCCTACATTCTTCAGGCATTGTATGATCTGGTTGGTGACTGCAAGGTGCTCCCAGATGAATTGGCAGATGCCGGGGTTCTCTGAGATTGTTTCGTATGTACCGTCTGGTCATTGGTAGCGAGTTTTGACCGATTTGACTAGTATGTCATCCAGAAATGGCATGGTGTATTGGGGGATCTCTTCCTGGAGTATGAAACACATATCACCTTGATATATCTGCAAGGTGTTCATGTATCCCATGAGTATGGTGGTCAACCGCATGGGGCCCATTGGGGTGAGAAATGATGTGAGATCACGTGAGTCTGGGTGAAGCAGTCACTGATTGTAATCTGCGAACAGGTCCATCATGCTGTAAACAGCATATCCAGTGAACTGCTCTGCCAGGTGTTTGACAAATGGGGGCAGGGATGCATCTTGGATGGTAACCGCTGTAAGGAACTGATGTTCCTTATAGTGGTATTGGCCTATTTCTTCATCTGGGTGCATAGTCCAGGTCATCCCCCTTCACTGCCATGTGTTCAGCATACGTCCGGACCGGTCCAACATGTCCAGACTGGTGCAATATGTCCGGACCTACAGAACTTGATCATACACTTATAGTCCATGTCCTCAAGAAGTCCCCTGTCTAGTAAATCTTTCGGTGAGTGACCCCTTTTGTTTCCCCTGACTTATAACTATGCTACATACGTCCGGACCACCATTGGACATGTCTGGACCACTGGTATGTATGTCCGGTTCTACTACATTTCATTTACCAGTTACTTTATACGCTTTTTATACATCTTTTTCACCAATTTTCATTGCATTTGTGTCCGGACACTTTTTATTACCTATGCATCGGTCATTACATTGCTTACATAAGTCCTGGGTGTGCCAGGACTATAAACAGGTGTATGTACACTTGATATACAGTTCCTTTTTGACCGAAAAACTACAAATCCATCAGATTTGCGCCCGGTATCACTATTCTCAAGTCCTAGTCATTGAAACATATGTCCAGACACTCTATTCCCATTGTTTTACCCTCCAGACACTTTGCACTTGGACCTACTGCCTATAAAGCTTAGGAGTAGATGTCCAGTATTGCTCATTCAAGGGGAAAGTAAGTCCGGAGCTTTACCTCTCTTTTCTTCTCTTCTTGAATCCCTTTGGGATAAGCCTATTGTTCCTTCACCTACTACTGACACTCCTTGTACACACCAAGGAGTTATTTTGTTTTACAACTGGAGCCCACCGTGAGGGATTCAGCTGAGTCGAAGAGAAGGTCACTCAGGCAAAACCCCAACCACCAGAAGCACCGGTTTACTCGACAGGCATTGTAGGCATCACATATTGAAAGACTGACCCTGTTTTTAGATCACCCAAAGTAGCAGTGACAAAGGGTCTGAGCTTGGATCACATAGCCTAAACGTTTGGGTAACTATCCGAAGCATGCCACTAATGTTATCCAGATACCCAAACCTCTTCTAAAGTGCCTCAGGGTCACTTAGGCAACATCCGATGACTACCAACTCTTCATTTCCAACCTGGTCATCCCCTGTACATAATCCTTACAACACTGACATTATCCAATGGCCAGCTACATCCGGATGCCACTTCGAGGAACACCAGATACCCCTAGATTTGATGGGAGGACCCCCTCACTCCTTCCACACTATTTAGAAGATATTGACCACTTAAGCACTGCAGCCAGAATCAACACAGCTGAGAAGATCAAAGTGGCCATTCAGTATGTGAACCTAGATGAAGCAGAACTATGGGAAATGCTTTCTGAAGCCTCATATGATGCCGCAGCAAGTTGGGACACATTTGTTGTTGCAGTGAAGGAACTATATCCTGAATGTGAAGATACAATGCAAGTAGATTCCCCTGACATTCCTGCTGACCCCGAGTTCCAGGAATACTTAGAGCATGCCTGGGCCACCTATTAAGCTGAAAGAGAGACCAGTAGCAAAGATAAAGAGGTCCGAAGCACCAATGTGGGAATAGCATCAGAATCCAGTCCAGACCTTAAAGCAGCACTTGCTACTGAGAAGTATGTATCGGCTATAATGCAAACTAACACATCTGGACAGCCCACCTCTACCAGCGCCTTATCTTCGGACATCTGGTCCGAGTTACTAGGATCCAAAACAAGGCCATCCACCCAATCACCACCTGGCATATGTATAGCTTCTAAACCATCTTATGCTGATGTTTTTCAGTCCAGTTTGATGATACAGTGGTCCGGCAGCCCAGGGATCAGCAAGGATGTTATAGCAGACCAATACACTGGTCCGGATGAAGTATATCAACACCTGCCACCTAATAAAGACCTGCCAGACCAAGAAAACCCAAATATCTGG
>JBBPKD010000936.1:0-13187 GCA_038089075.1 Singerocomus inundabilis
CACCTCCCGCGCGGGCCCGTCTCCACCACCACTGGTCCCACCAGTCCTACTACCGGTCCCACCACCAGTGCTCCCGCCTGCACCGCTCACCCCACCATCGGGGTCATTGGGAATGTTGCCAATCTCGCCGCCCTGGATGGGGTCGAGTTCTGAGCGTTTTCCGGGCGCATTGTCGGGGTCGACGGGGGAAGCACCCTGGGATTGTTGACCGAGTGGGACTGTGAGTTTGATTCGTTTTGTTTCGGAGGAAGAGGAGGGCGATCCAGCACGTTTTGGCGAGTCCATGGTCGCGACGCCAAAATCACCCTTGAAATGGCTCACGCTATGCTCCGGCGCACTCGAACCGTGCTGCTTGGTTGACAGTCATGCCAAATAGCACCAAATACAGGGGGTCAAGGGGGGTTGACTTATTAAGTAGTAAACGTAGGGATACATTGCATACGTGCTCAACATATTGGCGACGTCGACAAGAAACATGACAGGGAGCAGAAAGACGACAAGCACAAAACGACAGACTCGAGTCGACTAACAACACTATCTGCAACTTTTCTTTCTCCCCTCCAACAGCATACAAACCCGGCGCCCGCCTTACTCGGGTGCACCATCGCAACTGCCCAGGAGGACGGTTGTTTTGCGTTATTAACAGAATGCCGGGTACAACAAGATGTACAGGATACTGGTACTGACACCAGACGGATTCACGGCAACGGCTCTCGACTACTCGAGAGTTTGTTCAGATGGATATACACATCCGTGCCAAAACCATCCATGGAAATAAGGCGCAGATCACCGCCAAAATACCTCGCATACTAGTACCCGAGAAGAAATAGTCAGATCCCGAGTAAGATCAAAACACGTGCTCGTGGATGACGCACCAGTCGAGAGAGCGGTAGGCCGTATCCGAAGCCCGCCATGGGCGCTTGAAAGTCGCCTGCCTGTGACGAGATTAGCACATGATCCTCTTCCCGCGAATCCAAGATAGGAGAAATGTATCCTTACCCGGAAGTTGTGATCAATACTTTGACCCCCCATCGTCGTATACGTGTATGTCCAGATGAGTGGGATGGCACTCCGTGGAATTCCGCCTCCCTCGTCGGAGATCTTGATGGTGATGTCTTCACTCCCCTCAACCACGATCACTTTGATCGGGGGGTATCCACTACCACATCCATCCGAGGAGTTTTCGACAATCCGGTCTTCGTATTCCGGTCCGAATCTCTCCACAACGGCTCTCAGCGAGTTCTTGAGCAGTTCAAAAACGATGTGAGACAGGTGACCCGGAACGTATGCGAACGTTAGGTCGGAAGGACAAATGAGCTGAACGGGCGGTCCTCGGAACATCGCGTAATGCTCTTCACAAACAAACCTGGCGTTCTCTATGGCTTCCTGCAGGATATCATGCACGTTCTGTTTAATAAAATACACATGAGGAAGGCACCGTGAGACAAGAAAATGATAAATGAGAATTCGAAACCCACCGCGCTGGTACAGATGATACCCACATAATCCTTGTGCGGTTGATGGGTATTCAATGCCACATCTGACAACATCGAGTCAACGACGCAAACGACGCAATGACCGATAGACCACTCACGTTGTCCGATGAGGAATCGGATCCCGATGCGCGACATGTAGAATCTGTCCAGCCACGCTTGTACTTCACCTCCGCCTTGCCCACACGCGGGCAGCCCCACGCCCATACCGGATTTAATTCCTTTTGCCCTCTGCCACTCCAACACGCCTTGAGCGACAGTGGCTACCGTGGGATCGTGTCTACGCTTGACAGCTTCTAGCGTCTTCGTAAATCGGGCGTTGTAGTCATGGACTTCGGGTGGGTAGGCATGGGAAGGGGCTTGGGCGTAGTATCTGTCAGGGACTGTGAGTCAGATACCGAGATAGAACAGGAAGGAGACCAACCGTCGTTCGACAGGAACACGCAACTTGACATTCCCATTTCGAAACCCATGTGCCACTTGGGCGTTCCCACCACCATTTCCGTTGGCTTTGTAGGTTCCATTTCCAACTTTGCTCCCATACACGATGCCCTCCTTTTCGCCATATGCCAAACCACTGGCAGGGCCATCCCCGTCAAGGTAGGATGTGATGAGAGAGGGATTAGGGACACTGTCCGGGAGGTATATGTTCACGTCCTCCTTGTCTGAACGAGCAAACAAAGATTGCCGAGCAGCGGGAGACAAGGAAAGGGGTGGGAAATTAATCAGTTCCTGCAGATATGGTGAAACGTGATGTTAACAACGTTGGAAGGAATTCACGCCAGGATGAAGAAATCAAGAGGCAAATATAACCCACCTCGAAACTCTGCGCATACCAGTTCTTAACTTTACGTATGGAGGGCATCTCGCTTAAGTTATATGGGAGTTCATCAAGCTCCTTGACGCGATGGGCAAGTCGGACCGGAAGTTCCTCTGCATCAACATCACGTGACACAAGCGAAAACGGGCAAAGACAAAAACATGAGTCACACCAACTGAAACACCTAGGTGCGTGGATGAACACATACCGACTAGAAACTGACTGGCCTTGAGAAGAGTACCTTGACTAGGATGCTGTCCAAATAGCACCATTTGTCGAAGGGACACTGCAACATGAGGCCGGAGTCAGTATCACATAAAACGCGACGACGGATAAATGAGGCAGGCTAGTAGAAAGAGATCGGCACTTTCACGATCCCTAATCTCCACGTCACTACCTGTGGGTTCGCTAAAACATCTACGACACCCCGTATGCTCCGCGGACATCCCCATGTTCAGGGACAGAAATGAGGTGGCAGGCGTTGCCAAAGACAGGGGGAAACAAAAAAGAAAGAGAGAAAAGGGAATCAAGACTGACCTCCAGTCTGTGGAAAGGACGCAAAATGGTGGATCTTTTCCCAAAGCGCAGACGAGATGCGGAACCCAGCACTCATGATTGCAGAAAAGTGAGCAGAAGAAGTGAATGAAGATGAATGAAGATTGAAAACGATGTGGAGTTCAGGGCTAAGCTATGGACAAGAGGTCTGTGGACGGGGTGACATGCGTCTGCAAGGATGTAGGGGTGCCAGGGTTGCAGCGTTCGTCAGACAAACTCACAGATGATTGTCGCAGGGGACGATGCGCGGATGAGTGAAATATCAGCCCATGCAAGGAGGAGGTGCTCGGTGGGGGTCCTTGAAGAAAGACGACTACGGTTTTTAAAGCAAGTGGAGCTGTCGGCTCTAAGCCCCGCCCCGTTCGGTTACGGTATCAATCACGTGCACAACTCTCCTCTTTGATTGCCGCCTCTTCGCCGCAACAGCGACTGATTCAACGTGGATGATGAGAGCCACGGCCAGCAGCGCTCAACGTGCTTGATCAACAGCTCGTTGAATCTGGAGGGGTACCACCTGTCTGTGATGCACGCGAACATTGAACGCCTAGTAGCCTCCGCGGCCTATTACCTGACATGGCAACCCGTTCCCAAGTCCACTTGCAGATGTCAAGGACTCCGCGCCACCCCTAGATCCGGTTATTCTTATATTGTGCTCTGACACCTGCCGCGAGGCAAGAACCCTCACGCTCATGTGCCGTCCTAGCCGTATCTGTGCCACCTAGAGGCGCTGAGATCCGGGGCCACTAGTGCTATTCTGTTGCTGTACCACAGTTGCACGCACGGAGATGGCTTATGCCCGCTCGAAGCACCAGCGTTGATTGTTTCAGGTGAGACGACGACGAAGAACATGCGCGACTTTTTGCTGTTGGTCTGTCTCCACCTGTCAAGGAACCTGTCCACTCTTTCGCGCCTCTGAGTGATATCGGCCGAGCTTCCGAATCACGAGGTCCACCCGTTCGCTTATCCACGCGAGCTATTCAAGTGCGGTCCGGTGCACAGGAGCTTATGTCGTCATTGACTCTAGATGTCCGGGCTTGTCGGACCATCGCAGCTGGCATGTCGTCCACTGACTCAATCTCGCAGGGATCTATGCTTTCCGATGTCGGTCCCTCTAGCCTTTTTGATGGGGATCTCTTTCACGAGGTCGATCACAGCACTATATAGTTGCTGCTGAGCGTTGGAATGGATCGAACATTCTGCACGTGTTCCCATACATGGACGAGGCGTATTGTCTAGGCAATTCCCGACAACATTACGTGAGGTCGTTCGTGGCTACAGGCCGACGCCCAAGCGCTCACTACTGTCTTTGGCTCGTGCGACCACGAACAAGAGCGGTCAGTCACCCCATGAAGCATTCTCGCGCGATCCTCTTCAAAATCACACCTACAACCAGGGAGCATACCAAGCGCAGGAACTTTGCTTTGTGAGGCGTACAGTGCTTTCATTTCTTCTGGGAGCAAAGAAGCAGCGAATCTTCAGTTGCCCGCGGGTGTATTTTTGGAAAGCATTCAACGCTCGACAATGAGGTCGGCTGGTCCCGAAATGTATGAGCCTGAACGTGCGAGCTCAGCTGAATGGAGACGTTAACAACCCAGAAAGATACGTTCCTCACAGAAGTCCATCGGCATCTGTTTATCGTGGTCAAGGCTATCATATCGTGATATATCATGCTCGTCATGATTTATATTGTTTGTTTATTTATTTTGATATGCATCGCTTACCATTCCCTTTATGCCTTGGTCCCATGCAACTGATATAGAACAAGTATAGCCTCGTCGCCCTCAGGATATTTACACCCGTACGCTATGACAAGCCTACTTCAGTTCGTTCCCCCAAACTGCGCTGAGATCGTTATCCTATAGCCACCATCTTCCTGGTACCATGGCATCATCTACTTCGTTCATTCAACTTATGTTTCACCCGACCTGGGTTGATATTCCTTGAGAATGGATGGTTTCGTTTTAATGATCGCGCATGTGATGTGCTCTATGTTAATAATGGTTAGCATGTCCCATCCTGTCTGCTGCGCCTCTTATCGACCGGCGTCTGATAAGCTTGGGGATCTTTTTTTTATACCAGTGGGGCCAAGCTAGCACTCTTAACGTCAAAGGATTCGTGGTGTCTCTCATACGACAAACGTTTCATGGCCAAGTATCGTCAAGTAGCCACACTATAACCCTCAGAACGAGTCAGTTTGGGTCATTGTCTTCAGTCCAGGGTGAGCAGATGACAGCAATGAACGTAACAATCCACTCCGAGGATCGTTGATACATTGTTGCACACTCGGATACTTCCGAGATCAACCAAACTTGATATGTACAGTAGAACGTTTCAAGTAGCCTGAAATTTGCTGAGCGATGCCCTCAATTACTTCATTTCGGGCTTGTCCGCGATGAGGACACTTATTCCGATTACACATGCATACGTGCTAGCATATGAACTTTGCAGAACAGATTGTTGATAGGTTTGCGAAAGCGTCTAGTACTGTAGTAGCTCACAAAGGACGGTCGAATTACGTTGGGAATGCGTTGCACTCCACGCCTAAACTAATATTAATTAAGTTTAGGGGGACAACTCACGCTAGACCATTCGCCACTGTGGACGAAGACAAAACAGGGTTTTTTGTGAACCTTTTTTTTTCTAGAACGTGGTTATGTTCTTGATGAAGTGATGCACCTAAATTGGACACAAAGGGGATTCAAGAAAGCAAACGCGACAAAGGTTTTTTGGGGGAACACTGCTTCGGGTGCACTAAAGATAGGGGTTCAATGGAGGTGCATTGGATTTCCGATCGACGTGAGTTCGAACTCCGCTTACTGTGTCTGAGGGGGAATGCCGAGACGGCAATCTCCGTCATTTCCAAGTCCTGCCGTTGCCGTGTTTCGTTCGACGCGCTGTGACAAAGCAAAACTTGGCCTTGGGCACTACGAGTAAAAAGCAATGGACTTCCTGAAGCACACAATGCTCAAATATTTTGCTGAGGATTGTGAGTGGTATGACGCTGCGGCACATCTAATCAGCTCCACTACTTAGACGTACTACGGCCGTGGTTAAGTTGGTGCGCCTGGTACCCAACCTCGTAAGGGGTTTGCTAGTGCACTCAAAGGCCTTGTTTTGTTGTCAATAACGAGCCGAACCTCGTGATGGATAGGCAGACCCTACTGGACCTTCATGCACTGGTTTGTGGCTCAGAACAAAGATATGTGGCTCAAAAGCAAGACTATAAGTAGTCCGTGTTGGTATGGGTATCTTCGTGCTCTTTTCTCTCTTCTTTCCCTCCCATCTTCTGTGATATCATCTAGGACGCCTTATCTGCACCTGAGCCACACCCAGTGATCACAACCATGACCACGCTTGTCGGCGCGTTCTTTGGAACACGATGTATGCTCACGGTCAGTGGTCATCAAGCCGCCGTTCCAATGTCTGTTCGTTGTGCGGTTTACCTGTATATCGGGTCTCAGACTACCCATCCAGCAACGCGCAAGACAACACATTTTTCGAAATTCCTGTCACCACCACTCCCTGCACATATGAAGCGGATGTCAGGTATGTCACCTGGATTCGAACACGAGGGCTGAAACTGTGGTACCGACAGAGGTCCAGCTCGCCGCGTTGACGCTGTACTTATACTACCCCCCCAGGAGACGGAGGGTACTATGTGTTCGAGGCAGCGAGGTATGCACTCGTACCGTCACCGTAAGTACTTGGAGTAACCATGTTCATTCCTCGTTTCATTCGGCGGCTGCCGGTCTCTTTTTTCTCTTCATCTTTCACGTTTCCTGATCGGGCTTTGGGTATCGTGAGGGACGAATTCTGGAGTCGTTTTACGATGAAAGAAGTCGTCTCCGAGAGCACTTTGGTGGATAGGCAATCCTCACGAGCTGCATGGGTTGTTGGATCGAGCCCTGATTTTCCGGTTACAAGTTTGGTTTGCCAACGCTGTCCCCTTGCCTCAGAGTCCCTTTTTCGTACCCCTCAATCACATTCTTACCATGTTCACAGCCATACCCAAGAGGTATTATCCGCCGACGCGTCTCAAGATGGTGAAACTCCTCTCACTTCTCCATTACCGACGATGATACTAACTTTCATGCAACCTTGTCCATATTATCCGCTTGGATTCACACATCCTCTTCTCATTTAGTGCGCCATTTCCTTCACTCACTTCTCTATTCTTAAGTGCGTATAGGTCGAATACATGGAGCAGGAAGTGCAAGCTCTGGATGATGGTCTGGTTATGCACCAGAACCACAGCTAGAAGGCTCTACCGGTCCGCCCATGTCAGTCCTATTCACCAGAGGTTGGACATACCGAGGTGGGTCGAAAGGGCAAGTCGTCGATCTCTTTTTTAGAGGACTTAATGGTTGACTGTCACTCACGCAGAGCGGAGATGGTATCCGGTAGGCGGGGAGTCACCTGCATCAGTACCTTGACCAATTTCATTACGAAGTATACCAGAGTGCTGGAGGACGAACAGTTTTCCGACGGGATGCTGGTTCAGGAACCTACCCATATGCGCTGTCCATCCGCCAAACTGGTTGAGAGCAAGAGTGGAGGTGAATATGCGTGCAGATGCATGAGCGCTTCCTCTCTCTACACCTCCAATGGTTCCAATGCTATGCCCCCATCGATGGGCCCCTGCCAGGCGTCTGACCGCAAAACGGAAATGATCTGAGGGATACACGGATGAGGTATATCTGATGCTATGGTGTATGTCTCCTCACCTCAGGCTGATGCTTCAACCACAGTGGGATAACATGGAGGGCCACCACACGCCATCCAAACGCGGGATGCAGATGACCGAGGAAGAACAGTCAGGCCAACCGATTATTCCAAGACATATGCTTGCAACTTCCAAAACTGCGGATCCATCTTCAAAAGAAGCGCAGTGTTGACGGGCTCTTCATCCACCAAATCTGTGGAATCGTGGAGGGGTTATCCACCCGTGAGTCTTGCAGAGTTTACATCCCCAGGAGGCCTGTTCTTTCTGTGATTCTAACTGATGATCTGTCCAGATTGTGCCACAGGGACGTACTCAAACGCCAGATTGTAGTGCGCACTAGCGGGTATACGTAAGTTTATCCTCCCATGAGCGACATTTTTGCATTCTGAAAGTCTGCATTCTGGACATGCATGTTATTTCACAATAATGTCTGTCACTAGGAGTTCTGTGGGAAAAAGAGAACGGAATGAGGTCTTGTTAGAACCACAATGACAAGACTTGAGGAGGAAGACCTAACCCTGATCATGCATCGCATCTCTGTGCAACCACAGGTGTGATAGCGCGCGGTTGAAGCCAATACACGACCTGGCCACGCCACGTTCTTCCATTGCTGTGCGATTGATTGGTTGTGTCATTCTCACCTTTTTGATAATGCATCATTTCCTGGGTTGTTATCCATTACGACTCGGGAACCATAGGTCCTGGAAGTCGGCATGGAGTCGCAATTGCACATACCCCTGTAGCTGAGTCTTGCAGTATGCTCAATTCGTCAGGTTCGTGTTCTGTCATCCCACGACTCATTCTCGTGGATTCGAACGGCTAACTTGCTTACAGTGTAGACGTTGGTCAGTCAGACGAAGCGACGAGGATCTAGAAGATCTGACTCCGACCATTGCACTCTGCATATGCAGGGAGAGACACGAACGGTCGTCGTGTGCTGTGCATACACACCTGGATACACCCCCGACCTGGTATCCTCTCAACTTAACCAGACCGGACTTGGATTAGCGTTACAAGGCTCAAATACCATAGCCGCAGCTGCAGTGTCTACTTCTCCTCAGCCATCTCCTAGTAGTTCTACTCTCCACACCACGAATATCTCTGAGGTTAGGATCACAGTGACGGCCTTGTCTAACTTTTAACCCTTCAAAGATCTAACCTTCGCTCCCTTGGGCCTATGTGCGTATGGGTCAAGTGCCAGTTCCTCCTACATGCCAGTTCCCAAGCTGCAGTCCCAACTACCCCTGGCCAGGATTCATGCCACTAATGGAGGGTGCAGCTCCACTCAATAATAATTATGCTTTCCATGCAACACGTTATCCTCCCCTTCATGTGCGCTCGGGATATACTGCAAACACCACTACCCCTTCGTTGGCAAGAAAGCAGTAGCTACCACCAACGATGTGACCTAGCTAGCCTCTGGTCAACACCAATAGCATCATTCGATATAGCTATGGATGACTGGCAAGTTGTGCGCATTGACCACGACAGGTAACCTACTGTGAGACAAGCTTCGGAGAAAGTTACGCGTGGATATAAAACGCTTGACAGACAAGAGGGTGAGGCAAATGGGCCATTTGCAAATGATCAGATGAAGGTATGTACTGGACGCCGGAGATATTTGCCTCTCTGCCCTGATTAGATATTCTGCATTAGACAAGAGAGCGCTAAGAGATCCGTGGTTTACAGAATTGCTCGTCGATTCCTATCTGTCTCCGGAAATCAATGAACGGAGCCAATGGACCAATTCTCACCCCAAGCTCCTACCTTTGACGCTCGTCTGGGCACGTATGCATTGATAACAACTACATCTGCTTGGTCTCCTGACGGTTCCACACTCAAGCTTTCCAGTGTCTCTGAGGCTACGGCCTCATCAGACACCTCTACCAGCCGTTCTTCTGGTAAAAGAAAGCAAACCGCGTCCATGGACGAGGTATGTCCGACATGTTGGAATGCATCTCATCATCGGAGATTTTTATTACAACAAGTGACGCAAATGGCCATCATGGGCTATCTTTGAACAGCCAGAATTCCGACGACCCGCAGGGAAAAGAAGAAACTTCGGCGTGACGGGGGCTCTACCTATATCGCATTTGTGAAATATTGAGCCAGCCGCGCAGATGGTGAGTTATTTCTGGGTTTCTATCCTCGAGTGGGTTGTATTTCATTCTGACGACGATCTATTCAGTCTGTCTCGGAGAGACGCGTTAAAACGGCATATCGTGACCGTACGCGAGACGTTCACACCGCTTCTCAATCATGAATCCATCGATATCTCGCGTCCCTTGCGAAGCAGTGAGGACGTAGAAGACTTGACTCTGACCACTATAATACAGTCAGTGGCCCGGTGTAGAAATACGCCCTACCCACGATCTCGCCGTACAACACCCGCACGTGGCAGAGACCCTCTGTCTACCCTCTCGACCCGCGGGTACTTGTTGAAAAGGGAGTTGCTCATATGCCGTGTTTGTTTTGATGGTTGGACAGTCATCGTACAATCCGTGAGTACTGTTGCGCTGGCGAGGTTCTTTTTTGTGTCTTTTGACGTTAGTTTGCCTAGGAGCTGTCGAAGGACGTGTTGAAACCTCGCATTGTGCCATGATGGTGCGCGAAAGGTTTATGGTACTTACAAAGCCAGCTTAGGATTTCGCTTGCCTTTGCAACCTCGAAATACTGCATCCTTCATCTGTGTCCTTCCTATTGCTTGTTGTCGACTTGTGTGTTGTTATCTCCCATAGCAGACGTTTGTACATCAGCACTGACAGCCAGTGCTGTCCTTTCTCACATCTCTTTATGCACCCGTTGTTACGGTACCTCACACTTTACCCTACGACTACGAGTGCTGTATTCTTTGTAGTTTACTTCAAAGTCCTCCAGTCGTACACAAAAGGTCTGGAGAGTTCGCAAGTTTTTCACCGTACATGTCAGCGTGCTTCTAAATAGCCTCCTCCTCGTCCTCGTCACCTGAAACCTCTGCATTCTCTTGCCCGGCCTTGACCATCAACTGTGCCAAATCTTGTTCTTCCGTTTCTGAAACCGCTTTAGGCTGCAACACCGGAATGTTACACATGCTCATGGAAAGTAACGTCGTCGCAACTTACTTTCATTTTCACAACCAACGCTCCTCCTTGGGACTCGATCGATCCCTGAATGGATTCGATCGCGCGCTCGAGGCGGTCGACTGCTACAAACTGTTGGGACGTACATCAGCATCCCGAAATATCGATGTCATGCACTCGCATCGATTGTTCCTCACCTTGTCTGTCGCATTCGTGCTCAGCACATAAAGCGGTGGGGCAACTAGCTTGGCTTTTATCGGGACGGTCTCGTTGCTCTCCTTCTCGCCTGCCCGCAGGGCCTTTTTGATCGCGTCGATACCGGCCGGGGTGTAGCACGTCAACTCGATGTCCGCTCGAAGTTTGATAGGCTGGGGTGTCAGTCGTCGTGCGATGGTGCTCGTAAGCGCTGCGATTGTGGCAGGATTGGGTGGGTTAGCGAGCGTCGCAAACACCGTGTCTTGTTCGCTATACCCCACATGTCGACACACATGATCAGCAAGGGCGGTGCGAATGCGGGGTCAAAGGAACGACAGAATGATCCACGTACGTGAGCGCCAACTTGAACGCATCGTACGGATGCCCGTAGGTCTTCCCGAGCGGCCAACCAACCTGCTCGTACAGTTTTTCCAACCGGGCTTCTTCGCTCGACCCGCCGGGAACTTCTTCCACAGCCGTGGTCGCACCTTCGTCCTCTGTGGGAGCAGAGGCATCGACAGAAGTTATTTTCGATGCGACGTGCCGCATGATCGAGGCCACTGCTTTGGATTTCATATACCGCTCTTCGCACTTGGTGATGTCTTCTGGCGATACACGGCGTTTTGAGAGATCGATGTAACCTGACGATTGGGTTCGGGGAGCGATTCAGTTCAAGATGCTTGCTGTCCGGGTGTATGCGTGTGTGTTCAGACGTACCTTTTTCACGATCCACCCTGAGTACGACGACGACTTCGTTCCTACCCACTCTGATCAATTTTTGAATTGATCGTATGCGTCGTCTCGAGAGCTCGGAGAGCAAGATCATCCCCTCGATGTTGTCATATTCGAGCTGTCCTCGAAGTGCATCCGTCGGCTGTCTGTGCGTTGGCCGGTCATGAAGACTGACTCACTAGCTTCACATAGGCGCCCATCTCTGCGATCTGACGAACCTGCACCATGACCAGTTCGTCGACTTCTGGATAGCGCTGTTCGTAGTACCGCATAGCTGCTGTTTTCCTTTTCGGATCCGGGACAGTCAAACTTGTTTGGGACGAAATTGAAGTTGGGCAAGCATGCCGCAAAGATAATCAGAGTTGATTACGTAATACAATGTCCGTCTAGAGAGAGAGGAGTCATTACAAGTACGGCTCTTCTTCGTCTCCTTCTCCCTCGGACTCTGATTCATCATCAGGAACATTGAGAGTGTGATTCGGATTAGGGACTAGGAGGTCCTCCGTGCTTCTCGACGCCAACTCTGTGCGGGGACGAGCGATCCAGATCACCCAACGAATCGTTGCTAAATACAGTAGACCGACCTTTATCCTTGTCCTTGCGTGACTCTTCATAGCTATTTTCGAGTTCCGCGAGAATCGCGTCCTGCATCACGGCAACTTCCCCCGCTGACTTGCATGTCTTGTACTTCTCTAAATATACACTGAAGATGATGAAACGCATCAATTCTGTACGTGGTGATATGGAAGGCGTCTGTACTTGCCTATTGACCTTCCAAAATGCGTCTCCCCAGCCGAACCCACTCAGGAGGGTCTCCGCATGCTGGTCGAATCCGGTGATGTAGAATGCAGCGGCAAGGGCTTCGACACAATTAAGTCTCCATGGTTTACCATAATTCGTTGGGTTGGTGGCGATGAGATATGGAACTGGATCACGGAATGAGCCCACAAAAACGCCGAGTAGCGCCTACGTACGCAAACGCTCGTGAGGGCTGGCTATCTTTGCAAAGGGAACATCATCTAGACGTGCCCACGAACACTCGACGACCGCGAGCCCGTCTTTAGCCACGATGTCTCTATCGGCTGGACTGACAACGGAAGTACCGTTGGGCCTTAAGAGGACAAGACGAGAATCGTGAACACGGACAGACCCACACGCCACCATGCGCAACGACTCACGATACGACGACGCCACGGAAGCGCTGTCCGACTCTGAGTTCCTTGATAAGACCAAGTCTGGCGAGCTTCTTTCCAGAGCATCTGCGCGGGTCGCAATGATCAAAGTCCTTTCTCGTGTGGTCAGGAGGTCTGCGGAGTCCAATATCGCGACACGCACCCACATCGCTAGAGGGACGTCCATTTTGGCTGGACGGTGCGCTGGCTGATCGTCGACGTCGCCGTCCACAAGGCTGTCTGGCTTCGCATCTGGATGTTCGTCGTACCGACGTCGTTTGCCGTGGTCGACATGCAAGCGTCTCCTCGTCCGCGACGATGTGTGTCCCTTGCCCATCGTCCCAACGTCCCACTATTTAACCCCCAGCCCCCCCCCACCACGCCCACCCCCCCCCCCCCCCACCACGGCACCCCCACCCGCCACACAGACAGCTCTCG
>JBBPKD010000937.1:0-13183 GCA_038089075.1 Singerocomus inundabilis
TGGAACAACCTGATGTTTTAGTAGAGAGCAACTTGGACTTGTTTGTCGCACTCATTGGTCGTCTTTACTCCAAGAGTCAACACCACTTAAAGATATGCCTATCACTGTAATCAGGAGGAAACTTGAAACCCTGATTGATCCGGTCTACCATACAGCCAACATGCTCGCCCGGGTTCTTATCATCCCTCTATATGCAGTCACCATCATCGTCCTCTGCAATGCCACCTACATGACTGACCGTCTCCAAACTTACTCGTGGCCCCATCATCGCTAATTCGTGCTTCCTCGCCACGATCAATACGTGTCGTCGTCTTTTCCTTCGATACTTTGTCTTGTCTTGTCTCGTGTGTGTACGTATCGTATCTGACAGGCTGGATATTTATACGGTACTAGGTTCGCGATAACATACGTACTCAATGCGCTCGGTAGTGTGATTGCAACGATCTTCTACACGTCCCACAAGCGAATCAACGTCTAACAGACCACGCTGTATGGGCTTCCCGAAGCAGATGCGCCCGTGAACACAAGCGCGCTGACCAACAAAGTGAACATCTCAATAGGGAGATATGCGTGTATACACTACGCCGTCTATGCTAATGGTTCCATTGGATGTGTCTGTAGGACCTGGATTCAGGGGGTATTGTTCTTTGTTAGGCTACGTGGCAGACCTGCGCATAATGGAAAAAGGTGAAGGGTAGTATCATAATGAGATTATGATATGTTTTATTGCATATATGCGCAGGTGTCTGTGTGCGCTCGTAAGAGGTTGTCATGGTGTCAAGTTGGTCGAAAGCGGTACAATGCATGAATGAAGGCTTGGACTGGACAAGATGAACACGGGAACCACATCGAGAATGATGCAATGACTGCGGGTGATACAAGTAAGCAACTGTACAGTACAGGAGCAAACATAGAGGCGAGAGAGGGAGAGCTTCATGAGAGGATTCGTTGCACAAGGAACTGTAGAGGCGAATGGGTGGCTATTAACTGTGTCAGTTCGCTGCGCCATCATCTCCTCGCATTTGGAGAAGTGGTGACCGGATCACTGACAGGTGGAATCTGCTTAACACCTGATATTTCGATTAGGAGTGTCTTGGATATCACAATGTTTAAGACTACACTTATGGGAAGAAACATATGGTTCGTAACGATCGGAGGTATGGGTTCGGTCATCATGAGAAGAAAAGCGTGCAAAGTAGTCAGTGATGGAGATACTCTTGATTGCTAGCAACTGAGTTGCCATGAAACCGGATCGTGCATGAACGGTTGAGCCGCATAGCGAACACGGACGTCCTGATCAAACTCGAGGATGGCTTTGAAATCAGTGTGAAGCGCCTTGTCGGAAGAAAGCATGATATAATGTCACTGCCAACGCTCGTAAACAGAGGTCTCGGAAACGTCTTTAAGCCAGTCGAGATAGTGTATCCAAGTCACACGTCAGGTAAAAACATCGAGAGAATCTTCAGATGGGAAGAGAGAAGTCGAGAAGGCAATGGGTGACACCAGCAATTGAGTACTTGACCTTACTGAGAGTATGACCCTCGCGGTGAGGGCGTCCCATGGTCTCTGTGGTGAAGAGGATGAAGGGAAGGTATTGGCCAGGTCAACGATGGTAGAGTGAATACCTAGTCCGTAAGTACTGTCGAAGGTAATGTCGTCCATAGGGATTTCCTTGCTGACAAAAAAGTGAATCTTGGAAAGGGCAGGAGTAGCAGGCGTTTTGACGGTATCCAAGGCCTTGGTAGCTTCTGCCTTGGAGTTTGGGGACATAACCACATATGTAGCGATCCATTGCTGAACTTGTGTGGTCAAAGATGGATCACTCAAATGAGTGGAGGGGCAAGGAGGGCCTCGTGTAATAGTCGAAGAGCAGCCGAAGGAAGTTGGCACAGTGAGGGGGAAAGGAAGCAGCGATTCATCGACAGGAATACCTATCTCACCGGCATCATGGCGAGCCTGCAAGGTAAAATTGCGGGCAGAGCGTGTATTGTTCCTTGCCTCCGTTTCAGCCAAAGAAAGGGGCAATGCAGAAGAGGCAGTAACTGACACAAAAGGCGAAAAACGAGCACAAAGAATGCATGCAATAAGCTGGAGGGGAAGAGAGGTATCAAGAGGAGAAGAGCACGTGCGACAGACTGATATACCCATCTTGAGACGGGCACAGAATTCGGATAGTAGAACTGTCTTGGGGTCATTGGCGGCAACTGTGGCAGCGAGATTCTTGATGCCAACTGTCAGGAAGGCCTAGTTCTATGATGTTGGCTCATCCACGTCCCAGAACACCATTGATATGGGCAGGATGAGCCATGTCGCCTCGGCGCTTACTGGTGCTACAGGTCCGTGCACTAGTATCCCAACAAGGGTGCATGTTAAAGGGTGGTTGAGGATGATTTTCGGGGTAGAGGTCCCTTTGAATCAGTCACTACTGAGAGTCATGCCATCGTTCACGGCAAACACTGAGAGACATTTGCGCTAGTTCAAGTTGTCGAGCGGTGTTGGGGATGTTGGTGAGCGAAAACATAGTTGGGTGTATTCCCAACTCCCACGGTAGACTTTGGCCAGGGCAGACGACTCCGACGCTGCTGTTGTTATTGGCCAAAACCACTCTCTTATGTCCACACCTGAAATCAATTGAATTCTGCTTCAGAAGACGGTTAACGGATTACCTAGAGAGAGCAAACACTCCTTATTGGAAGAGCAACTTGGGGTTGTCAATCGGGCCAGTCGGCCAAAGTCGATATAGCGTCTCTCTCACTCTTGCTGCCTGCATGCCCATCTTTCAGATGGACGGCTTGCCTGGATTAAGACTCCTTCGCGAAGCGGTCAGGCGGGATCACGACACGTTGCAGAGTACTTGCCGGCGTCTCTTCTTTCCTCTTCTCTCCTGTACCGACGTACGATTCGTCTAGTAGCTTGACCGTCCCATCTACCAGCCTATCGGGCCTCATCGCGGTGTGGGACGAACTGGTGCATGCTCGTCAGCCCATTGCGCTATACCGCACGTTTTTCCCCATGAACGGACAAGTCAAGGCAGGTGGGAATGGAACAGAAAGACAAGCTCCCAAAGGCCCGACATGCGTTGTCGAAGTAGATGTCACAGAAAATGGGGCAAAGTGGATGAGGGGTCAACGCGTATGTCCGATATTTTTGCAGGACTACTAGCGTCCATCCGCTCAGCTGACTCCAGGATCAAAAACGCCTGTCTCATGACGGAATTCCGCAAGATGACTCGCTTGACTCGTCTAGACCCTCTTCTCAAGGATAACCGTCGCATCGAGAAGACAATTCAAACACTGCGTGACGTGGGTATCGACATGCCACTTGGCGAGCGATCATATCCCCACCCTGTACCATCTCCAAAGACACCCACGAAATGCAAGCTTTTCAAGCCAACAAGAAACGTCAACCTGGACAGGGTAAAATCGCACACTTAGGAGGATGAGGATACATAGACCAGGATTTATATGCGCTCGCAGCACTAGCCATACAAGAAATGAACTGCGGTCTTCTCGAAGGGATGCACGAACGCATATCGATAGTCGTCACCAGCTTTATATTTCGGACGAACGAAGCGCGTTATTGATGTCTTCAAATAGTATCCGAGGTTGGCTCAATGAAAGAGAAGCGGCGGGCCCATGTGCTGTTGGGTTCAACGTGCCGCTCGCACATACTACTTGTTCCTGCGTCAACGCACGTGAGCACAAAAAGATGCAGGTGAATGCATACTGGGAACACTCCAGACGTCCTCCTGAGTTCTTGCCTCTCTCCTATGATAACCTGATATGTGTCTCTGGTTACTAGAGACCAGCGCGTATAAGAGGTGGAGAGGTGGAGAGATCTCGTTTTTGTGGGTACATGGGAAACGTAAGATGTTCAAAGCACTTCAATATTCTTGTCGCTAAGGTAGACATACTCACAGCCAGATTAGGCAAGTCACTGCTAGCGTACATGTGCATCCCATGACTCTGCAATGCTGCTCGAGCCATCACATGTGAACCCGTCGCTCTGGGTTTACCGAATACGAGCGCTAGCATGGAGATAGATCAGCTTTGAAATGCTGTCGTACAACAGGCGTCAGGTAAGAAGTGGGTATGGTTTGCCTGGTGGGATCTATGGAGAAGGAAGAGGAAAGCGGATGACGAGGACAAAGACGGGTGAGCGAGAATCCGAGAACAACTGTTGCGGTTGGCGCACAAGAAGAGTTCAGCGGCGCCATTCAAACTTTGCATATTACGGCACGTAGCCTACCAAGCACTATCTCCGGTCGGCAGCAGTACCGTACATACGTTTGTTTTCTAATAAAATCCGAGTCTCTTGCATCCCTGTCGGCTAACTGGCTCATTTATAGTATGATATACGTAGTAGGGGATCGTCAGTAAAGTTATGTCGCGTACTATCCCTTACTTATGAATAATAAAGGAGACGAATCAAGGTCTCGTGCTACATCTATTGGTGGGGACATCTAAAAGTCAACCAAGGTCAGGTCAAGCCTGCCAGCCATACCCCGAAGAGCAGGCCTGGTGCAAAGCAGGGTCCATGTTGTACACCGTATGATGATATCGGCCATAGGACTGGGAGGCATAGGCTGGCTGAGCCTCGAGCTCGACAGTAGGCTGCCAAGTTTGATGAGGGAGAAAGGGTCCAGAAAAATAACCTGAGGAATGGTTAAGCACATTAGTACATTACGTACATATAATAAAACCTCCTTGCCTATGTGAGCGGGTGTCGCACCACTGAAATTGGCAGGGACAGGAGTTTCATACGCGGTTAGAGCATTCCAGGCTTCTCTTTCCCTCCTGATATCTGAAGCGGTCGAGAGCAGATGAACGGCTTGGGGTGAAAATAGACACGTTAGTAGTCCCATACTTGAAGTAATATACCAACTGCAAACCTTTTTTCAAGATCTCCAGCCGAGTTTGTGGTTCTTCTCCGGTAAGTTCAGTGATGATATTCCGGAGTGCGTCGAACCATTCACTCTCGTTTGCTCGATATTGCCTCTGCAAGATTACTCTGGGTGTGGGTGGGCCAGATGGAGCAATGGGTGGGTTGGAGTAATCCATCTGGGATCTCAAACTCCAGTTGTTGTCGTCGACCAGAGCTGACCCAGGGTGTTAAATACCCCTACCGTAATTCATCAGTGGCTGGTGAGACAGAAGTAACATAAAAGAACAAACGCACTTGAAGGGCGGCAAAACCGAACTGCCAACTCACAGCTACGAGTACCTTGACAGGTCTCGGGAATGGGCGAATGGGCGCAACGTTAGTCTCAGTGCGGGAATGAAATCCACCAGGCTGACTGTTCCGCTTTGAAGTGGAGTCGATCGAGTCCATTCAGATCTTCCCAAGGATCCAGCCTTGGCATTGATCCGTGCCATCTGACCACCCTTCGCCTACAATGATGACGGTCGGCTGTGTACCAAGTTTCAACACCTCATACAACTCGCGTCCGATTTTTTCGTCATTTGACTGAGCCGGCGAGCACTGCGTCCAGATTCATGCGTGTTCATTTTTTATTTACTTCAGGCGAACAATCACACGAGGGCCCGGATCAGGACTCTCAATGTTTAGAATGTTAGGGGACCTAGTGTGACTCACTAAGTATCTATAATCCGAAAAACTTACGATGCTGTGCTGTCCGTCCCGTCAGTGGGGTCGTCGCGGGAAATCCCGGGGTGGCCCCGTCCTTATGGTGGTCCCCGTGGTGGTGTCTGTAGGCATGCAGCTGTGCTTTTTATTGAGCATGATTCCGCAGGACCGTCGCACGGCATTGACTCAAATCTATTTATAGATTTGGTGGGGGGTAAGAGCAATATGTAATTTTTTTTTGGAGAGCGCCACAACGGAAACTGGCAGCCGCCCAAGGTCGTCGCCACCGAAGAGGCGCTCAGGCTCAATTCGGTGCAAGAGGCAATATTTTGTTTCTGTGCATGTCACGTGCTTGGCACCAAGCCGTGAACCTCTCAAGCTTTATCAATGGTTGCATCGAGTCTCGAGTGCCTTTTTCTCTCTGTCGCGGAACCTCAGAATGTGCGGGAGGAAAACTCCCAGTGTCGAAAGACTTCAACTTGGGACTGGTATCCCCATGTAAAATACGGATACGTTGTTCCAAATAGTTGCCATATATGGTATGATGGAGCCACCCCGGGATTTCCCGCGACGACACCACTGACGGGACGGACACCACAGCACCATAAGTTTCTCGGATTATAGGTACATCACACTTTTCATCATCAATATATAGTTGATGCGAACTTGTAGGGTCCATGCATCAGAATGGAGACCATAAACATAGTGTGGACACAGCCGGCAAATTGGAAGTCATCCAAGAAGAATAAAATTTTGGTGCAGGACACACCGCCAATGGGATGAAAGGTTGGTCTCTAAGCAAGCAATACATATTTAATACGCACGTTTAAGTATGATGGTGAGATGCGTTTCCATTGTTTCCCAACACGCCGCTCAGGTGGCGCTTCCTGTTTTGGATTTACTGTAGCACATGGCTACCCTCGCTGTGCATACCGCGGAACAAATATTTGGGAAATCGACATAATGACGGTCAACTGGGATCGGGTAGTACTACGTGTTTGATAGCCTGCCTTGAAAAGCTGTCTCCCACATTTATCGCTTGGCACTATGAACAGCAGTAGCACCACGGTGAGTGGTCCTGATGATGCACGCCTACAGGCCTGCGTGAAATGAACAGACAGCAAGGTGCAACGATTGTCTTGGACAAGCAATGAGTAACATCACATGGCATGTTCTTCTCCTGGCTATAAACAACGTTGACCATTCTGGGACACAAGCACTGAGTGATCGGACGACCAACTTGGCCTTCGTGAGAGTTGCTATCACATGCCTCACGACCTTCACGGTCTTTCCAGATGACAAACAAGTAGCCCTGCGCCCATCCCGGATCAGGTATATCAATCAGTGCAAGTGCCACATCATCTCCGACCCTCCTTTCCTCCACCCTTGGCTACAAACATGATAAGTGAGGTATTTTTACCGCTCGGTATAATCAAGCTGAATGTGCGTGCTGGGTGGCACACGGATTTTTCATTCATATCGGGTACCTAATCGGATATTCACACCCTCATGGAAGCTGACCGCTGACCCGTACCAGCTGACAGGCTCAGTGGCAAGAGCGTGAATGGTTGACTCCGCTCCACGATAGAAAAAACTATGACTACGTGTGTTTCGAACAGGTATATAGCATACATTCGCCTTGGATGAGGCAAGTCATTGCTGTTATTTGCATATCACTGATAAGCGATGTGCTCCATTTTCCCATACCACCGCGATTCCTGTCACTATGACGGTGAACTCTAACTGAGTGAGGGCATTGAGAATAGACACGGCGTACAGTATCATGGTTTGTGAAATGGCCTCAAGACTACTAGAGAGCGCACGGGGTAGTGAAATCCCTCCAGTGCTTAGGGAAACCAAAGGAAGTGCAGGTGGCACCGTCTTTGAAACTGTTGACTTATAGCCCCACTCTTAGTCTTTGCTCCTTTTCCGCCTGCATCTCAACAACACTCACCTTTCCCTTTCCCTTGAAAAATCAATGCTGTAGCCTGTTAACGAGTTCATTATGGGTGCAGGCAGTACGTAATCAGGATTCGGCTGGATGCGCATTTTGAAAAAGTGTGCTGGCTGCTCCCCGATACCAACGGACCTTATCTCAACTGTCTTCAAGGTTTCGTCAGCATGATGATCTCAAGACACTGTCCTCGAAGTTTGGTACTGCTCATTTCGTGCTGGGCCCACGAGACTCAAATTATCAAGGCCATCTCCGGAGCCAGCGACACACGTGACGGCTGATAGAGATACGCCACTCCGGTTCACCGATCACCGATCATCGCTATGGAATGCAGTACGACCGTGCCCAAGCTCGGCAGTTATTTTCTGCGAACTCAGCGCCTCGAGGCAGTCCGGAGTTTTGAAGATCCCAACCTTATTTTCATATGTATGGTCTTCATGTCTTTGATGAGTTAGTTAATTTTTATTCCTGGAATCTTGACCAGTCAATTCATTAAATACATACGGTAAAAAGACGCACGACGCAAATACTACCGGCAGGGGCAGGAAGGGGAAATCGGTACTTGTGTGCTGTTATCTCGCTTGTCAGACGGTTGCGACGTATCATATAATGGTCAGTGACTTTCGTTATATAAGCAAAATCGTAGAGCTCCTTACTGCAGTCCAGACGATCTACCACCCGGTACGAGGAACCTGTTGGAGATTGGTGTGCCAATGACACTAGAGGTAAGGAATGAATACTAGGTAGGATAAGTAACAAATGTGTAAATAATGTAAGGTGTGGCTTATCTCCAGTCGAGAGTACGAGACTGGAGGGAAAGAGTGTGCGGTGACGCGACAAGTGGTCAACACTCGTCCGAATAAGTAAATGTAGATAGTGCACTATAGCTCGACTAATGAAAGTCCTAATCGACGGGCTGATCTCCAACAGAACCCAACATGCATTGTGCGACAGGATGCAGGCAGAATATCGGCATGTGATACAATCGATGTCTATTTGTCATTGACGGTGGTGGACGGGACTCATTGGCCCTACCAACGCTGGGATCTTCTACCCGCCGATGGGCTTGTGTCGGCAGGCAAGGTTTCAAGTGGTCAGTTTGATGTGCGTGCTTGCCTCACTTCTTCTCACTCCGCTAATATACTGCAGTATTCCCCCTCTGCACTTGGGTCGCTACGGCTGTACCCACACGTTTCGTTCAGGACGAATTACTACATACTTGCTCTTACACCTCAAGGAATATGAAGGACACTCACTATATCTTTGTGTCCCCTGTCGCATTTTCTTATCAGTGTGCAACAGTCATTAGGTAGGGTGCCTCGTTCAGATTGTCACTTGGGTTAGATAAATCAGCTGCTAGCGAACTATTGTCTGCTCGGTGTAGCTGGCCCTCTCTGTGACGCACTGATTTCTGGGAGTCTGTTGCAATTGTTCACGTTGTTGAACCGAGGTGGGCAGCCACTAGGGCGCCAGCAGAGGAGGAACCTCTCAGACTCTACCAGGTGGTGGAGACGTGTGAACCACTCTATTTGTCTCTAATTGTCTCTGTATAGTAATGTGGAGCTTAAAAGCTTATATACAGAATGTGTGAGATAAGGTTATCTAATCTATTGTATAGTAGTGCCTTATCTAATCTTGCTAAAGCGGCCAATAGGGGCCATGCTACAATGTAATCCTACATAAGTGTAGCTAGTGAATGGCAGCTAAATAGTGCCAGTTCAACACACGTTTGCCTCTCGTTGCACTCCACATTACAGCTTTTACTAGCCGGATTGAAATGTGGTGAGTACTATGTATGTGTCATTCCATGATGAAATGCAATCAACTAACCCTGTGATCATGGCAATACTAGTCATGCTATTCTAAGATAATGCTCACAGTATGGATCACTTGGTGATGACCCAGAGTAGAGCACCGCAACATGAACAGACGCAGGACATTCATCTTCATTGGAGGGAATACTCTGGATTTCGGGCGCGAGTCAATTGAAGCGACATCCGTAATTTAGCTTGGACGGCGAGTATTTCTGGACGAAGGCTTAAGTTCAGGAAACTGAGCTCCTTCCAAATGGTGCCCAACCTCTTTGGAAGGCCTATTCCGGTCTTTTTTTTTCCTGCCGGAAGTCAGCAATCTTTAACAGTGCCACCGGTGAACTATAGCCACGGCATTTCGGCCAGAGTGTACCAATTGCTTCTGTCAGTTATCTTCGCGTTCTATATTTGCAAAGTAGATACGCTTGCTTTCAAGCAGTCCACTAATGCAGACGAGCAGGTCTCCTGGTTATTCAATGCTCGAAGGAACACGGACGGTCGGGAATACGAATCTGTTGATGAAAACGTGCCCTCCATCTTTATCAATGCAGCAGGTTTGCTTTGTTCTGGAGTGTTGCTCATTGTAGGTCTACAAAATTTAGTATGTTTTTTAAAAAGCTGAATCTCGGTTTCCTTTGATAGAATTAGGACTTGATCGAGATGCGAGCACGACTAGTAGGAACAAACTTAGTCGTGCGCTCAACAACAGACTATATATATTCACCTAATAGGAACAAACTATGTACGAGTTAGTTTCGGGTATGTAGGAATGTAAAGTAATAAGTATCTCATCTTAGTCGTGCGCTCAATAACAGACTGAGGTGCTTCGAATACAAAGAAAGGATCTTATATACGAAAGAGACTGAATAGTATCTAAAGGGGATACTAGGATCATGTCCATGATCCGGATGTCAGTGTGCACATGGAATGATAAGAAAACTGAATATACGATCGTAACTGCAATGGAGAGACCATATGGATTGTGTATGTACGAGCGATTGTGGTGCGTCGGGCCATGTGAAAATACTATCGCGAGTCTAACTCAGTCGTGCGCGGATTGCGACGGACTATAATGTATTCACCTATCGCGAGTCTAACTACATACGAGTCAGCGCGAGTAGGTATGAGTACAGTAAGATAATCTCACCTCAGTCGTGCGCGGATTGCGACGGACTGGGGTGATCATAGTACATGATCGGTTCTATATACGAAAGGTAGACAAAGGAATACACAAAGGAATAGACGGATCATATCCAAGGTTTGAGAACAAAGATATCATATGACTACAGTATCAGTCGACGGCTAAAGTAACAAAGAAAGGAAAAATATACGCGATCGTTTGTAACAAAGAATGTCCCTGCATAATACTTGACATTACACCTGCGGATGCGCTTGCCGAACTCCAACACTATCATTTCGTGATACTGTACTCAAGATCGGGGCTACATGCATTACGCACAGTGACAAGCAGACGAGCAGTATGGGCGAGTGGCGGTGGTCATGGTGGTGCTGACACGCCCGAGTGACGTCACTTCGCCGCCCTCGAGTCTGCACGGTCACGTGGTGCAAAGAACGGTCAGTGTCTGTCTTCGCGACATCCGAGTTCCTTCTCTCGTGCAACTTTCAATACCGTTTTTCGTCCACCTGCCAGCACTCTGTTTTGCTCTCTCTTTGTTCTGTCTGCGCAGCTGTTGTCTGCCCAATCCATTTTTTTAGCCTCATGCCATGTCTTGCTCTGGTTTTAGGCACATCCCCATCAGTCTGATATGGGTCTTGGCTCAAAGCGCCTGCGCTACACCCACCATTAAAAGGCTTGTCACTCTCCAACTTTATATGTCTCTCAGCTCCTATATCTCCTCTCCCTTGCTAGTGCCTCGAGCTAGAATCGGATAAATCGATGGGTTGAGAAAATGGGTTCTCTCATGCGCCTGAATGGCCCACGACTAGTGAGTGGCATGCGGTACATCGCCGTCTTTCATTAACAACATCCTTTGTGTGTCTCACGCACAGAACGACTCATCCACTTGGTTTGATGTCCCATCTTGAGCTAGTTGGTGCGTGTACCCTCTGTCTCGACCCCGTGGTGCCCCCACTTGGTGAATTATTGTCAACTCAGCTTCCACGTTGTTGACGTCTACGTTTATTAGATAATACGTCTCAATAAAACTATCCAGAAGCGACGTGGCAAGCTTTCTGGTTCCTAGTGTACAGCAAATTGAGAGAAGGATAACTTCAGTAAAGTTATCAAGTCCCACCATGCACCAGAGATAAACTCAGGTGCGTCCATCGCCATTTTCACTAGCACGTTGCTGACATTCATGTTGATTAGACATTAAAATTGCCACAAGCCTCGAAGACACTACAGGTCCGCTGCCATGGCATTGATCCCCTCTCTCTTGCAGCTTTCAGTACGTCTTTCGTTTCCCCAACCTGAACCCTTTTTTGTTTGTATTTTTGCATTCTCTTTGTTCTGTCTGTACAGCTTCTGTCTGTCCAATCTAATTTTTAGCGTCCCGATATGAAGTCCTCGCTCTGGCTCCAGCCCAGTCAATTTGCTACGAGTCTTCGACCAAAGCGCCAACGCTACGCCTACCACCAGAAGGCCTTTGACTCCTTTCCTTCAGTTCCTTCAAATTGCCATCTCTTATGTAGCTCTTTCAAGTCCCCCTCTTACTGACGTCTCCAGCCAGAAACTGATCAGTCAATGGGCCAAAAAATGGGTCTCTCATGCACCTAGAGTGTCCACGACTACTAAGGGGATAGCGTTATGGTATATCATCGTCTCATTGTCATCATCTTTTATGTGTTGCGTGTACAGAACGACTTTTTGGATACTTGGTATGATATTCCATCTCAGGCTTGTGGCTTGTTGATACGCGTACCGTCTGTCTCGATCCTGTGGTGTCCCCACTAAGTGTGTTATCATCAGCTCGACCTCAATGTTGTTGACATTGACGATTATTGGGTAGTGAAGACGCATGTCTTGACGAAACCATCCAATGGTTGCATAGCGAGCATTTTGGTTCCCAACGCGACAATACTGAACACCAGCGCTCAATGTCATCGTTCCTAAGAACTACTATACACCGGTCGATTTTGACGACATGCTCCTGATAGTACATCAGCTCCTGGTGTCGAAATGGACTGTTTGTGGGCTAGGTTGGTCGGTAAATTTGTCTTACTCTCAATATAATTCCAGACCCGCCTCCCAACTTTGGGGCCTATCCTTACTTGCATCCCGAGTAGATGATCTTACAGTAGCGATGTAGCAGTCAACCTGCAGATATTGGTGAGGGTTTCCTGGTGACCAGTGGCAGCTCTGCCCTGCGACTTGTGACTTGTCATCACCTTATGATCTTAGCTGTCTGGGAGTTGAAGTGTTTACGGTGCACATTAGATGACGCTACATGCCCCACGAACACGGGCGTATCCTAGACTATCTTCCAACTGGAGACGCTCACAATATGGGAGACAGGTGTAGGGTCGAACTCGAACCACACCACTATTCGTATGAGTCGGCACTTCCGCATAGGCTCAACGTCATTGTCATTAACGTCATCTACTGGACGTCGCAGGTGTATCCTCTGCTCTCCATGTCTTGGATCACTACGCTCCCACACACATGCTTATTGACACCACCGATACCTTTGCGCACCTAATGACAGGTTCGCGGGTTTACACGTATACATTCTATCGCAAAATTCACGTAGAAGCCACAGAAGCGCCTTTTTTTTCCAGATATTGTATTGAGGGCTGGTGGAAGTGGTTCATCACTAATGCCATGTCCAAACCAGATGGGCGAGTGGGGGTCGCGCCCTCATACATTTTCTTT
>JBBPKD010000938.1:0-13173 GCA_038089075.1 Singerocomus inundabilis
CATCATACTCAAACTGATGTGGGATATCATTGGTCATAGCGGCTGTTGTTTCTTTAATTTTCTGATAAAATGAAGAAGAGATTGATATATTACAAGCAAAAGAAGAAGGAGGAAGCATAACAATGTTTGTGTTGATTTTTTCTGCTGCATTGCCATAATCTGATCTTCTAGACAAAGCATCCACTCTACCATTCTGTGATCCAGGTTTGTAATGGATTTGGAAGTTGTATTCCAACAGAATGGTGTGCCATCTTGCTTGCCTTTGAGATAGATCCTGTGGTTTTTTCCAGAATTCTAGGTTTTTATGATTTGTCCATACTTCAAAGTGTGGAAGACCTATTAAATAGTGGCACCATTCTTGCAGCACTCTAATGATAGGAAGCAATTCTTTGTCATATATAGGATAATTGTACTCCTCTTTTGAAAATGGGTGAGAATAAAAGGCACAAGGTCTCCAAAGACTGTCTTTGCATTGCTGAGATAGAACAGCACCCATTGCCAGATCAGATGCATTAGCTTCTAGCTGCATCAGTGATGAGGTGTCAGGAAAAACTAGAAGGGGAGCAGTGGTGAATTGCTGCTTAAGCTTATCAAAAGCTTCCTGTTGAGCCATTTCCCATATGAATGGTTGACCTTTCTTTGTTAGTGCTGTAAGTGGTTTAGAAATATTGGTGAAATCTTGAATAAATCACCTATAATAATTACAGAGGCTGAGGAAAGATTGAACATCTTTAATGCATTTAGGTATAGGCCATTTCAGAATGGCATCAACTTTTCCTTTTTGCATTTCAATGCCTTCTTTCAAAACAACCATTCCTAGAAAATCCATCTTATCTTGTAAAAAATGACATTTTGATGGCTTTGCAAATAGATCATTATTCTTGAGATGTTGAAGGACTTCCCAAACTATTTTCTCATGTTTTTCCTTTGTCTTTCCTTTGGTGAAGATGTTGATGTCATCTAGATAGATCAACACACAAATCCACATATCTGTTATGGACTCACACAGACACTTGTATGATTTCCTTTCTTTTAACTATCTTGTCTTATCTTTCAGATCACATGATCATTTTACACTTTCACATATTCACAAGGTCACATGATACCTTCATTATTTCACACTTTCACACTTTCACCTCTTCACATGGCACCTGCATGTTCAGGGTTGTACTGTTACACTCAATCTGTTATGCTTGTCCTGGGTAAGAATGAGTGTAGCCCTTGCAAAAACAGAGTGAGCTTGCTATGGGGTTCTAAAAGCATACCAAGGTTCCTTTACACAAGAGAAGCACTGAGGAGCCTTGCTTGTGGGTAGCAAGGGACTTAGGGTAAAGGGGAGACTTAGGGGACCTTGACCTAGCCAGCAAACTAATGTTGCAAACACTAGGTAAGACAAGGGAGAACTAAGCTGAGATATTGTATGTAAAGTACTGGCTTTATATATGTATCCTGACTGCACACAGACCATTATGTAGGGTAGGTGTGGGAAAGAACACTACCTTAGTAATGAATAGGAGACAGGTGTCAAGGGTTGAGACTGACAGCTGTCAAGGTGAAACATGTAGCAGCTATCAAGATGAAATGACAGCTGTTGATCAAAAGGTGAAATAAAGGGAACTATAAGAATGTCAATCAAGAAGCCATGCTGTGCATGGAAGTGAAGATCTGAAGGCAAAGCACAGTTTAGGTGAAATGTGAAGGCAAAGCATGGGTTGATATCTGGAGAGTGGAGATGAATGGAAATAAAGGACAAGCATAGTGAAAGAAGAGCATATAGGTAGGAAATGTAACACAACCCAGGTAGAACTGAGTGTAGCCCTTGAGAGTGCTAAGATGATGGGATGAGGGTGACTTGGTAAGTATCAAGTAAAACAGAGTTGGTGGATACATAGCATATCCCTGAGGAATCACCTTAGCTCTGGCAGGCTTGAGGGGCTTGTTGACTAAGCAATAGCAAGAGAAGACAGCAGGCAAATATATTGCTTGAGTATAGTACAATGGCAGAGTATGCACAAGGGAGATGAAAGCTAAAGTACAATAGCTAGAGCATGCCTTTATATACCTAGGAGTGCTGTGCACAGACCATGCTGTAGGCCAGGCCTGCCTGGAGTCCAAATGAGTCATAGGTAATGGGCCAATGGCAATACAAGAGTCATAGCTAAGAATAGAGAGAGTGCTGACAAATGATGGATCAAGCTGTGCATGGAAACAAAGAGCAGAAATAGAAGCACAGATGATGATGTAATGTGGGAAGTGATGAGTCAGCACAGGAAAGGGGTGCATAGTAACCAAGGCTGCACTTTGGTAGCACTTTAGTAGTACAAGTGTAAAGACAAAGAGAAAAGTGTAACACATACTTCTTCTTCCATTCCACCACACCATGGAGTTAGCATGTGTTGCACTTCTAACATGCACATCAAGCATGGCATGCTTTCTTTTAATTTCCAATGGCTTCTTAACTTCTTTTCCATTTGATAGAAGCCTTCTTTTAATCTCTGTTTACTTCTTTACTCACACACAGCTTGGTCTGTGCATATGTACCAGTAATGTATAAGGGACTGTGTTTTGGCTGTTGTCCCTCAGCCTAATCCACTTGGATATTCACCTACAAAGAAGTGAGTCCACACTGAGGATTATCCTCCATCTACCATCTCTACCAGCTAGCCAGAAAGAGCCCTGCAGCAGTCTGACAAAGAACCCCCTGCCAAGATCTTATAACATCAGTACACACTATCATTCCAGCTTTTTCTTTGTTTCTAGTGTCACTCCCTTGTGTCTGTTACACTTGGATTAGGCTTGCTTATGCTACCTGGCTCATTCAGTATCTCTTAGCCCCCTATCCAGCTACCAGAGTCTTCCCAAGGAGATTATTCCTTGCCCAGCAGTTGAGCCTTCTGCTCCTGTTCTTTTTGCCAGAGACAGAGCCTTCTCTGTTGACCCAAATGATCACCCAGCACAATCAGACTACTTTCCAAACCAGTTTCAAAATATTCTTGAGCTTTTTCCTGATCTTGCTCAGTACTCACCATCCACACTGTCAGTCAGATCTTTAAAAGAAGGAAAGGTTGATGAAAGATTTCCTAGAACCCAAGCAGAGGATATAGAAGACTTGTTGGGCCCTATAGACTCTATCTCTAATGATGACTACAAAGATCTTCTCTGATGTCTAAGAGAAGAACCTTGGCACATCACTGAGTGGAATAGGTGGTGTAGATCCATCAGATTCAGACAAGTCACCTATACTTATCTTGTGGAAAGAGAAACAGCTGCTATTGTGGATCTAGCAGTCAATATCACCTTAGCACAAGAGAAGGTAAACAGGCTCAAGCAGAAAAAGGAGGTACATAGATGTAAACTTGAGATCCTAAAAGCAAAAAAGAAGTACCCTTCTCACAAGACTATTTCTCTTTGAAACCATATTGTACCTTGTGTTGAGTAATTGTTGAAAGATACAATTAGGAGATGTGCAATAAATCTTTTTCACCACATTGTTCTACAGGAATTTTAGAGAATCAGGGGAGGGATATAATGCAGAAGACTCAGATAATACCCTAGAACAATCCCAGTATCTTCCAGACCCAGAACCATCTACCAATATGTCTAATGAAGGACAACAGCTTATTGAGATCTTGGCTCAACTTATGCAAATCATGGCAAGCATGAATGCATCCAAAGGACAAAAGGACATAGTAAAGAAAATTGCAGACCCAGGCAAATGGGATGGTCAAAAAAATACATTCAGCCTTTGGATGATGAGAATAGAACTATGGGAAAATATGCAGCAATGAGGTTCAGATAAGCTGTGAACAGTAGCAATTCTATCTTGTCTTAAGGGAATGGCAGCTACTTTTGCATGACTAAAGTTGGAAGAATACAAAGAGCAGAAAGATGAATCACACCTTAATGACAAAGGGGAAGAAATCATCAGAATGAAGAAAGGAGATAGAGCATGGCCTTCAATGCATAGTGTAAAATGAATAAACTCCTTGAAGTGTACAAGAAGAGTCAATAGTAGGGTGAAGGGAACAATTGGCTCATCCCAAAGGGATTCAAGAAGAGTAGAAAAATAAAGGTGAACATCTGGACTTACTTTCCCTTCTAATAGATGGTACTGAATGTCTACTCCTAAGCTCTATAGGCAGTAGGTCCAAGTGCAAAGTGTCCAGAGGGTAGAATGATGCAAATGGAGTGTCCGGACATATATTTCAATGACTAGGACTTGAGAATCATGATACTGGGCGCAGATCTGATGGATTTGTAGTTTTTTGGTCCAAAGGAAGCTGTATATTGAGTGTACATACACCCATTTATAGTCCGGGCACACCCGGGACTTATGTAAGCAAAGTAATGACCGATGCTTAAGTAATAAAAAGCATCCGGACACAAATGCAATGAAAATTGGTGAAGAGAATGTATAAAAAGCATATAAAGTGACCAGTAAATGAAATGTAATAGGACCGGACCTACATACTGGTGGTCCGGACATGTCCGATGGTGGTCCGGATGTATGTAGCATAGTTATAAGTCAGGGGAAACAAAAGGGGTCACTCACCAAAAGATTTACTAGATAGGGGACTTCTTGGGGACATGGACTATGGGTGCATGGTCAAGTTCTGTAGGTCTGGACATATTGCACTGGTCCGGACATGTTGGACCAGTCTGCATGTATGCTGGACACATGGCAGTGAAGGGGGAATAGTGGGGATGACCTGGACTGTGTATATGGATGGAGAAATCAGCCTATACCACTATAAGAAACATTGGTTTCTTACATCTGTGGAGGACTTTGCTGCTAACTGTCCCCAGTCAGCTTAACTGCATATTGGGGTATGCTAAGTGTGTGAGAGTGGTGCTGCAGTGTCCAGGTCTGGTCCAATGATGTTTGGATATAGGGGGCCTGGCTAGAAACTCATGGATGCTTTATTATGGGTGAAAATGGTTCTGGACATATAGGAGGAGTTGCCAGAAGTGTGGATGATGCAGATGGTCAGGATGATGGATAGGATGTGTCTTTCCTGGATGCAGACCAATAGAGGACATTGATAAGGGCCTGAATATAATGAGCAACTGGTGGATATGGCTGAAAATAATATTGCTGATAGCCTGGACACTGAAGCGATGTCTCTAAGATCCTGGGTAGCTGCTGCACCAATTTGTTCATGACCCAGTGGTCCAGATGGTCTGTGAGCTCTCTGCTGGCTGATTAGGTGCTCCAGATCAAGTCTACTGGGTGGTTTGTGCATGCCACATTTATGGCTACTGAGATAGAGGTGGGGATGGTCATCCAGACACTTGCTAACTTGCAGGGCTGGCTCTGTCTCTAGTCCCTTGTATGTTGTCCATGTCTGCTTGTTGTAGTTTCTATCCTTGTCTAGAAATCTTTTAAATCTGTGCTATGATAGGAAAAATGAATGTGAGCAAAGCATAGTTTGAATAAAATGACTGAGGCTCATATCTATATGTTCTTTTCTTTTCTTGGCTATGTTTTTTGTCCAATAAACCAATGGGTGTGATGTCCTCATGCACAGATGAAGTCTGAAGCATGTATCATATGTTTAGGATGTAAAAGGGCTTTATTTGGTGTGAGAAGGAAAATGGTACCAACTTGGAGTAACCAGATGGCATTGCATGTCTCTAAAATACTATGATGATGGTTTCTTTGTCTTATTAGTTCTAAATATAATGAAAACAAAACTCCAGATGAATACCAGGATGAAAATGGGTGAGAAGGATATTTCTGGACTAATCTCAGGGTGAAATAGAGGTCTCTGATTGAATACCAGGGTAAAATGGCTATCATACAATGGTATATGGTTGAATGGTTTAGCCATAGTTGCCCAACCGTGAGTCTTCATTGTCCAGCTTTTCTGCATCTTTGCCTACCATTTTGTCCAAGTCTTCATCATTGCATTCTACCACTTTTGGATGCCAGCCTGTAAGTCTGGATGCAGATGGTGTGTCAGTATCAGAGCATAAAGTGAGATGGGTAACTGGTTTAGCACTGGATATAAAATGCACTATGCAGTGCTAATGTGCCTCCTCCTGGGTACTTTGCATGATGTCCTTCTGGACATTGAAATCATGATGTTCTAGCTCTGCTAATGACATGTCAGACATTGGGGGAATGGGTGGGATGGGTCTGAATGTAAGGGTTTGGATAGCAGATAATGTAGGGTAGGCTAGGTGGTCAAGGGGGTGTCAGACTATGGCTGGTAACTGTTGGTAGGGTGTCAGTGCAGGGAGTGGTTGGTCATTTGGCTCTTCTATGTCTGGAGGGTCCTTATTGAGTGGTGTACATCAAGACAATCCCTCTGGATGACTATGTGATGATAGGGGAGTTGGTGGGGTAAGTTCAGGTGTGAGGGCAATGTTGGGGGGTGGGGTAGCATGGTTCAGGTGGTTCAAATCACTAAAGAAATGTTGGATCAGGGCCAGTGTGAAAGGGAGGGTGTGGGTGTTGTTAAGCCAGTCATCTGGGTTTTCTATGTTGAGGGAGTGTGCAGCAGGGGTAGAATAGGAAGGTTTAGATGCAGAGGTGGAGTCTGGGAGTGGTGTAAGGTGATTCAGCAAGTCATATGGATGATGAATAGGTAATGGTGCGAAGGGGATGGAGTAGGCATTGTCAGGCCAGATATTTAGGTCTTCCAGATCCAGCAGGTCTTTATTGGGTGGTGGGCATTGACATCCTTTGTCCAGACTGGTGTACTGGTCTGCTATAATGTCCTTGCTGGTCTCTGGGCTGCTGAACCACTATATTATTGAACTGGGCTGAAAAACATTAGTGTAAAATGGTTTAGGAGCTGTACTTATGTCAGATGGTGATTGGGTGGATGAGCATGGTTCAGATCCTAGTAACTTGGACCAGATGTCCAAAGGTACAGTGCTGGTAGAGCTGGGCTGTCCAGATGTGTCAGTTTGCACTATAGCCAATACATACCTCTTAGTAGCAGATGCTGCTCTAAGGTTCAGACTGGGTTCTGATGCTATTCCCACATCAGTGCTTCAGACCTCTTTACCTTTGCTATCAGTCTCTCTTTTGGCTTGATAGGTGGCCCAAGTGTGCACTAAGTATTCCTGAAACTTGGGGTCAGCTGGGATATCAGATGAATCTACTTGCTTTATATTCTCGCATCTAGGATATAGTTCCTTAACCACAGTAACAAATGCATCCCAATCCACTGTGACATCATCCAAGGCTTCAGAAAGTGTTTCCCATAGTTCTGCTTCATCTAGATCTGCATATTGAATGGCCATTTTGATCTTCTCAGCTGTGTTGATTCCAGCTGCAGTGCTTAAGTGGTTGATATCTTCTAAATAGCATGGAAGGAGTGAGGAAGTCCTCCCATCAAATCTAGGGGCATTTTGTTGTGAATGCAAAAGAGCAAGACTGAAAACTAAAACTGGAATGAAAAGCATACTAATGTTTCTAATAACTTGGCAAGGGAGTAACTTGTCAAAGTAGGTAATAGAAAGGGTAACCACAGTAGGTCTCACTCCTTTGCAGGTGATTAACCAAGTGGATTAGGCTGAGAGATGACAGCCAAAACACAGTCCCTTATGTACTACTGATACATGTGCACAGACCAAGCTGTGCATGAGAGTAGAAGTACACAGAGATTAAAAGAAGACTTCCATCAAATGGAAAGAAAGCCAATGGAAATGAAAAAAAGCATAACATGCCTGATGTATATGGCAAGAAGCACAACACATGCCAAATGCATGGTATGGTGTTACACTTTTCCCTTTTCTTACTTTGTCCTTCGCCTTACGCTTGTACTACCAAAGGCTAGCTGTATGCTAAGCCATTCCTTTGTCTATGCAAACCCTACAATGCTGACTCATCACTTCCCATTATGTCATTGACTGTGCTTCACTTTCTGCTCTTCTTTTCCATGCACAGCTTGACTCATTTGCTTTCAGTCAGCATTATCTTTTAGTCAGCACTCTCATTCCGCTATTGGCCACTGTACTTATGACTTGCTCTGACTCATGCTAAGACCTGCCCTATAGCATGGTCTGTGCGCAGTATCCATAAGTATATAAAGCACACACTTGGTACTATACTCTAGCTTTCGTCTCCCTTGCGCATACTCTGCCATTGTACTACCACAAGCAATATACTTGCTTGACTATCTCCAACCGCTTCGCTTAGTCAGCATGCTCCATAAGCCTGCAACCACTAAGGCGATACCTTAGGGACTACGCTACGTATACATTTATCTCAGTACACTTGGTATTCACCAAGCATCCTTCGCCTCCATTGTCTTAGTGAACTCAAGGGCTACACTCAGTCCTACCCAGGCTAAGTGTAACATATGGCAGAACAGAAGAGAAGTATGACCCTGAACATGCAGGTGCCATGTGAAGATGTGAAATAGTGAAAGTGTGAATGTATCATGTGACCTTGTGAATATGTGAAGGTGTGAAATGATCACGTGATCTGAAAGATAAGATAAGATAGAGAATCATACAAGTGTCTGCACAGATTTACAACACATTTGGTGTTTCTCAAAGTGGCATCTGGATGTAGCTGGCCATTGGATGATGTTAGTGTCATAAGGGGTTATATACAGGGGATGAATAGGTTGGAAATGAAGAGTTGGTAGTTATCAGATATTACCTAAGTAACCCTAAGGCACTTCAGAAGAGGTTCAGGTATCTGAATAACATTAGTGGCATGCTTTGAATAGTTATCTGGATATTTAGGCTATGTGATTTGAGCTTGAACCCTTTGTTGCTACTACTTTATCAGAATGGGAGGAATCTACCCCTTCTGATCGGCACAGGCAGCAATGGGATAGTAGGATTGAATGCCAAGTAAGACTTACTTGACTTGCAGATGTGCTTGGTAATAAAGTGAAGATGTGAGGTGATTCCTAACACTTGTAAGGGTGAATGGAGGTATGTATTCACTTAGAGGATTGTCCTCTGTACATGTGGGTTTATATACTACTGAGCAAGTAGGTTAAGTAATCATGTATATGTGTCTATATGGCCTCATTCTGAGTGCATATGGTGTCAGTATTGCATCAGTATGATGCAATCCACCTAGTTATGAAGATTGCTAAGTGTATGACTTAGATATGGTGCAATAGTTAGCCATAATGATGTCTTTTCTATAGTAACCATCAGATCTCTGAGTCTTCCATAGTCAGAATGACTAGAATCAAGTCAGGTTGACTCAAAGGAGTCAATAGAAGTCAGTATGACTCTTAAAGAGTCATATTCTAGACTTGGTTAGATTAGATAGTTACCACTCCCTTTAATCTAGATTAGATCAAGGTCTAGAGCACACTTATCTTATCTATGATTACTTTGTCACTCTCCATCACTTTAGAGATTCATAATCTAGTTTCAAGAATAAGGGTATAGCATTAGCTTCTCCCTGTTCTTGGTGAACTTGTCTCAAGTAAGATTCTTGGTGAAGATATCTGCTTTCTGTTCTTCAGTTTCAATATAGAAGAGATTAATAAGTCTCTCTTGGACAGCTTCCTGAATGAAGTGGTAGGGAATTTCTATATGTTTTATTTGTTCTTCTTGAACTGGGTTGGATGCTAAAAATATAGCTTCTTGATTATCAACATATAGCTGAAATGTTGGTAACTCTTTCTGCAATTCTGCAAAGAGTGTTTTGATCCAACTGAGTTGCTTTGCAACTTCAGTCATGCCAACATATTCTGCTTCTGTTGAAGAAAGCATGACTTTTCTTTGTCATCTAGATAGCCATGAGACTATCCCATCTGCAAGGAATATATAATAACCAGTAGTAGATTGATGTGTGTCAATGTCACCTGCCCAATCAGTGTCACTATATGCTAGGAAACCAGAATGTGATTCCCCTTTATAGGTGAGGCATAGATCTCTGGTGGTAGCCAGGTATTGTACAATGTGGAGTGCATGATTGAGATGATCCTCAGTAGGATTGGCTGAGAATTGTGACATCTTGATAACTGCATAGGCAAGGTCTGGTCTTGTCCCAAGCATGATGTATAACAATGATCCAATGACCAATTGATAATGACTTCGAAGAGTAGGATTTGATTCTTTATTAGATGAAGTGGGATTATAGCCTGAGGGTAATGGAACATGTGTAGGATGACAATTTGTCATGTTGAAACATTCTGTGACTTTGTCAGTGTATTTGATTTGATTAAGTCTCAGTAATCACTTAGAATAATTTCTGGTAATATGCATCCCAAGATATTCTTGAGCTTCTCCTAAGTCTTGGCTTTCCCATATCTTCATGAATTGTTTCTTCTTCTCTTTGAGAAGTGTGAGATTGTTTCCAATGTGGAGAACATCATCAACATAGATCAGCATGATCACAATATCTTTTCCCTGAAATAGAACATATACTTCTGAATCAGAATGTGTTCTTTTGAAGCCCATCCTTAGTAAGGAGTCATGGACAGCTTTGTTCCATTGGAGCACAGCTTGTTTGAGTCCATATATGGCTTTCTTGAGTTGACAAACTTTAGTCTCTTGACATTTCTTTATGAAACCTTCAGGTTGATTCATATATATTTCTTCATCTAAATTTCCGAAAAGAAAAGCTGTCTTCACATCTAGTGCCTCTATGTTCCAATCTTCAAGTGCAGCTAGTGCAAGTAAGAGACGAACTGTCTCAAATCTTGCAACTGGAGAAAAGGTTTCTTCAAAGTCTATTCCATAGACTTGAGTAAATCCCTTAGCAATGAATCTTGCTTTCTTGTGACCATCACCTTTTTTGACAAATACCCATTTTCCCTTGATGGATTTACAATTTGAAGGTAAATCTGTAAGTTCCCAAACTTTTCTATCTTTCATAGATTTGACTTCTTCCTTGCATGCTGATAGCCATTGTCTTTGATGTTCAATTGGCAATCAGAATATATCCTTGTATTGTCTTGGTATATTAAACACCAGTGATGCCATTGACATAAGGGCTTTGATGAAGTGCATGCTCAAATTGTGAGCATCTTTTTGACTCACATAGATGTCTTCTAATCCTTCCTGATTAGTTGGAAAAGGATCTCTTTCAATGTCAATAGATCTCCACTCTCCATAAGCATTATCAGGGATTATTCGAGCTCTTCTCTCTCTTTGTAATTGGCATGGTATAGCCAAAGGAGGTATTGCAGGAGCTCTTTCTCTCAGAGGTGATCTCTGAGGTAATGGAGGTTTCCTAGGTGTTCTAGGAACTATAGGTGGAGATCTGGCAGAAGGTGGAGTATGTGGTGTTGGAGGAGTAGAACCAGGTTGCTGCACCTGGTTAGAAACTTGATTGGAAGGCAGACTTGGAAATGTAACCTCTATATTGAGGTCTTCTTCTGAGGGAGGTTTTTGGGCATTCCCATCTCCTTTATGGTTTGAATATTCATCATCTTGTTCTTCCAAATTGTTGTTGCTTTCTTCTGGGATTTGAATAAGATCATGTTTGTCTGTTTTGGAACATTTGGGAAATGAGAACTCATTGAATGTGGCATTTCTTGCAATGACTATTTGTTGGGTATCAGGATCATAAAATCTGTATCCCTTCATGCCAGGAGGATATCCTATAAAGATCATCTCCTTAGTTTTTGAAGAGAGTTTATCCCTTCTGTCTTCTTTATGTATAAAGACATATGCTCAACATCCAAATACTTTGAAGCAAGAGACATTGGGTTTTTCAACACAAGAATCCCACTTGAATATTGGAGTTTCCCATTTGAGTCTTTGCATTGGTTAATGATTGTAGATGTATATTGCACTCTCCATGCCTTCTTGCCAAAATCCCTTGGGCATGCAAGCATGTTGTAGCATTGCATTGGTTTTATCTAGCAGTGTGCAATTAAATCGCTCTGCTCTGCCATTTTGTTCTGGTTCTCTTGGTACAGTCAGCTGGTGCTGTATTCCTTGAGTCATGAGGAGTGATTTAAAATCTTGTCCAAGATATTCCCCCCCTTGATCTGAATGAAGAGAGAGTAAGGAAGAGCCAGTTTGGCATTCTGCCTCTGCCAAGAAATGTTGGAAGGCTTTATAAGCCTCATTCTTGTGTGAGAGCATGGCAATACATGCATAGAAGGAGTAATCATTTAAGAAGGTAATAATATACCTCTTGTAATTGTGAGAATAGACTGGTAATTCCAAAAGATCTGTATGAATGAGTTCAAGCATTTGAGAAGCTCTGGAATAGGATTGTGGAAATGGTAATTGAGCAGTCTTGCCTTGAAGGCAACCTTTGCAAGTATGAAAGATATTGGTCTTATCTATGTTCAAGGTAGGAATGCCTAGACATGTTTTATGTGCATTTCAAGGCACATTAAGTGAGGTATGACCAAATCTATAATGCCATAAGCATAATGAATCTTCTGTTTGCAATGTCATGGTTGAATTTGCAATTGGTTTAATTGGAGATGACTGAAACCAATGAAGTCCATTTTGTGATGATGAAGCAAATGCCTGAATCACCACAGTACCATGAGGATTCCGAATGATAGTAGCTCTTGAATTAATTGTTGCAGAAAAACCAAGATTGGTTAATGCTGCAAGAGATAATAATCTGTGTGGAGAATCAGGTGAATACCAAACATTTCAAAGAATGAGTGGTTGTCCTGATGATTGCAGTACAATATGACTGGGTTCATAAAGTTTCATGGATGCTTCATTTGCAACTTCACAAATCTTCTCCTGTTTAGAGAGAGACATAAAATCCTCAAGATGTGGTGTGATGTGATGTGTGGCTCCACTATCAATCAACCAACCATCTTGGTAAGAAGTGCTTACAGTCATGGTCAAAGAATAACACTCATAATCATAGAGATCATGATTGAAGTCCCAATCACTATCATCAATGGGGCCTGGGTCCCCATCCCATACAACAAAGTCTCTAGAGTCAAACCCATATTTCCACATCCCATCTTTATTTCTCCAAGTATCACCATAATACCTAGGTAAGGGAAGGCTAGAAGGTCCAGCAACAGGTTGATTCTCATCTTCAGTACACAGCAGAAGATGGTCGTTGTTGTTGGAGATAGGTGTGCCAACAACACTAGAGGTAAGGAATGAATACTTCAGTCAAGAGTACGAGACTCGGAACATATATCTACCTAGAGGTAAGGAATGAATACTAGGTAGGGTAAGTATAGAATGTGTAAAGAATGTAGAGTATAGCTTACCTCCAGTCGAGAGTACAAGACTGGAGGGAAAGAGCGT
>JBBPKD010000939.1:0-13169 GCA_038089075.1 Singerocomus inundabilis
TCGATCCTAGTCATTCTGACTATGGAAGACTCAGAGAACTGATGGTCACTATGGAAAGACATCATTATGGCTATGTATTGCACCATATCTGAGTCATGCACTTAGCAACATTCATGACTAGGTGGATCGCATCATTCTGATGTGATACTGACACAATATGTACTCAGAATGAGGCCATGAAGACATGTATACATGATTACTTAATCTACTTTACCAGTAGTATATAAACCCACATGTATAGAGGACAATCCTTTAAGCAAATACATACCTCCATTCACCTTCACAAGTGTTGGGAATCACTTCACATCTTTGCTTCATTACCAAGCATATCTGCAAGTCAAGTAAGTCTCACTTGGCATTCAATCCTACTATCCCATTGCTGTCTGCACCAATCAGAAGGGGAAGATTCCTCTCATTCTGATAGTATTATCAACCAGTCACTTTGCACTAGAACCTACTGCCTATAGAGATTAGGAGTAAATGTCCAGTAACTACCTATTCAAGGGGATAGTAAGTCTGGATGTTCACCTTTTCTTTTCCACTCTTCTTGAATCCCTTTGGGACGAGCCTATCATTCCCTTCACCTTACTACTGACTCTCCTTGTACACATCAAGGAGATATTTTGTTTTACAACGGGAGCCCACTGTGAGGGATTCAGCTGAGTTGAGAAGAAGGTCACTCAGGCCAAATCCTGACTGACAAGAGTATCAAAACTTACTCAACCAACTCTGTAACTTCCATGTATCAGAGGACTCATCCCTATTCCATATTGTCCAGGACAGCAGTGACAAAGGGTCCAGATCAGGATCACCACAGCCTACACATCTGGATAACTATCCAAAGAATGCCACTAACATTAGCTGGACACCCGAATCTCCCATCCAAAGCACCTCAGAGTCACTAGAGCAACAGCTGATGACCACCAGGTCCCCAATTCTTAACTGAATTCCTTTAACTGGACAGAATCCTATTCTAGGGAATAATATAGTTTTCCAGATCCCAGAAGCATTTGACCATCAGTCCCTCTGATCCTTGCCAAGAAAGCCACAACCCTTGCTTAAGGAAATCCCTGACTCACCACTTACCATACTGGAATCCCCCCCCAGAAGTTTTCATTGGGTAAACATGGACCTAGGGACACCTTCTTTGGCTTCCCACTCAAGGTCATCATCAGGAAATTCATTGTCCTTTCTATTCCATCCATCATCACACTCAATGCTGGTACCAAGTCCTTCAAACCCATCAGACTCCAGTTCAACCTCCCCAGCATCATCAGCACTTCATCATACCAACTCAATCCCTATGCACAACCCCCTACCAAAACCACTTCTACCCATGGCCCACTACATTCAGATGCCACTCCGGGGAATGCAAAATGCCCCCAAATTCAATGCCAAGACCCCATCACTCCTTCCACACTATCTGAAAGACATAGACTTCTTGGGTACAGCTGCTGGAATCAATTCAGCTGAAAAAATCAAGGCAGCCCTCCAGTATGCAGACTTAGATAAAGCTGAGGTATGGAAAATACTCCCCAAAGCCTCTGCCTCTTCCACAGATTGGGATGCATTTGTCGCAGCAGTTAAAGCACTGTACCCTAGATGCAAGAGTAACAATCATTATTGCCATGCAGACTTACAGTATCTATTGCAGAAATTCAAGGGTAAAACAATGTGCAGCCAAGAGGAACTAGGAGAATACCATAGGAAGTTTACCAAGATTGTGTCCCTCCTCACAAAAACTGGCAAGATATCAGCAGCTGAATGAGACTTTCTATTTCTAAGTGGCTTCCCAAGAGACCTAGAGGAGTGGATCCAACACAGACTATCCATCATTAAGCCAGACATCCATCCTGAGGACCCTTACCCAGTCCTGGATGTCTTTGCTGCCACCAAATTTCTTCTAACAGGGTCTGCCTTTCATTTACCCATTGTCTCACTAATGCCTTTGACAATCGCACCCATTGCCAGCCCATCAATCTTGGCACCATCAGCCATAGCACCCTCAGTCAGCATCACACCAGTACCAGCTATTAAGCAAGAGATGCTACAGACAGGGCTCTACACAGGTCCTGCAAACAGGAATTGTGCCTTCTATGTGGAACTCAGACACTATACCAGGTTCTGTATGAAGTGCCAAGAGTATCTCAAGGCTGGACACATCATAAAGGGTATGGACAACCAACTATACTTTTCAGATGGAAGTCAGATCCCTAGGATCCCAGGCATCCAATGTATAATAGAGTGCATTGACCAGGTGGAGGCAGAGAAGGCCATTGCTGCAACTGCCACTGCACCCATGCCATCCACAAGCTGGATCCACAAGATACCACTGCACATGACTGCTGGCATACTGTCATTATCCAGATTAGAAAGTGATGCGGTCCTGGACATTGATCCATTGGCCTTTGTTACTACCATGCAAGTAGACCCAATCTATAATTCAGCTGACCCAGAGTTTCAGGAATTCCTAGCCCATGCATGGGCCACCTTTCAGGCAGAAAAAGGAACCAGTAACAAAGGTAAAAGGGTGTGATTTGATGGGGCAGTGATACTGCCAAGAAATATGACAGACTCTTGTGCAGCATCTGTCTCTGAAGAATTAATATTGCCCGAAGTACAATGGACACAAACAGAATCAACAGGAACAGTCAATTGGGTGGTACCCCAACATCTAACATGTGGTCTAGTTCACCTGGGCTTGGATCCCAGCAGTCTATGTCATTATTCTCTAGAGCAAGTACATTCCCCAGCTTATCCAATGCTAACCCATCTACCCCTGTGCCAATGACACAGTACAAGTATTCCTTTTCCCTAGAAGATGAGGCTGCACCCAAATGGGTCTTGAACACTCTACTAGAGTCCAGCATCCTGATTCCTATAAAAGACCTTATAGCAGTTAGCCCGGAGATCTGAAAGCAATTTCAAGATATGATAGTGGTAAAGCAGGTTTAGACATCACTGACTAACACCATATAGATCAATAAATTATGCAAATGTGACCCAGGGCATGTAGAATGTGAATTCAGTGACCAAATCCTCCGAAATGAGGATGACATGGTAGTAGCTCACCATAACCTACCCCTGCATAGCATTAAAGGGCAGGTAGGGGCCCATTTAATCACCTGCATCTTGAACTCAGGGTCCAAGATCATTGCCATGCCCAAGCAAGTATGAAAGAAGCTCAGGCTCCCAGTACGATCCAACCACATCATGATCATGTCATTGGCAAATATGACTAAGGATGCGACCTTAGGCGTCATCAAAAACCTGGCATTGGACCTGGGCTCTGATGAGGTCCAGCTGCAAGTGCAGGTGCTCAAGTGAGCAAACTTTGACTTGCTCTTGGGCCAGCCATTTTACTGTCTTATGAGTGTGACTACTGACAATTTCCCAGATGGTAGCCAGACAATTGTGCTATGAGACCTGAACATGGGAAAGAAGTTTAAGCTCCCCACCTGGCCATGAACAGAGGGTTGCCCCAGATGCAGACAGGGCATATCCTGTATGAACCACCAAAGCATGGTCAAGATGGATTTTTAAAGATTGATGATCCACCACCCAGGTGGGGAGAGTTCAAAGGGCAACCCAACCAGCCCAGTCTCTTATTTGCATAGCCGGATCTGGCTGTACCATCAATGAATGATTGTAATCAGTTTCCCCTTTACACTCCTTCTCCTTATTATTCATTTCTTTCTTCTACACAGTCTGCACTAAATGTAGCCACTGTGGCTGCCTTCTTATCCTCTCTATCATTTGATTCTAATTTGCACTGTTTTGCTTACAAGCCAGTTGCAAAGAAGGTGCAGTTGGTGCCATCCCCTCTGATGGAGGACTATTAGGTGGTCCAATGCCTTTCCTAAAACCCCTTGGCAGGATTACCTGCTCTCCCCATACTATTGCAGATGCAAAGAAGCAAACACTGGAAACTAAAAACTGGAATGATAATGCATACTGGTTATAACTTGTTTCTTGTGAGGGGATCTTGAATCACCACTGCAGAACTTCTTGCTGGACTGGTAGGGATAGTGATAGAGGGTAATCTTGTGTGGACTCACTCCTTTGCAGGTGAATATCCAAGTAGATTAGGCTGAGAGACAACAGCCAAATCACAGTCCCTTATATACTACAAGCACATGCACACAAACCAAGCAGTGCATGTGAATAGAAGTACACAGAGATTAAAAGAAAGGCTTTCATCAAATGGAAAGGAAGAAAGGAAGCTGACAGAAATGAAAAGAAGCATGACATGCCTAATGTTCATGGTAAGAAGCACAACACATGTTAAATGCATGGTGTGGTAGAATGGAAGAGAACCATGACCCTGAACATGCAGGTGCCATGTGAAGATGTGAAATAAGTGAAGATGTGAAAGTATCACGTGACCTTGTAAATATGTGAAGGTGTGAAATGATCACGTGATCTGAAAGATAAGATAAGATAAAAAAAGAAAGAGAATTGTACAAGTGTCTAAGCAGATTCAAAACACATACATCTGCCTAAATTTGTATCAAGTGTCTGTTTCACCCATGAGTGAGCTGATGCATTGAACCTGAACCCAGCAAAGTGGCTATGGCCTGAAGAGCTAAAGCTCGTCCAATGGATGGTCCAGACACATGAAAAAGCATTCATTTGGGTCCCTACTAAGTGAGGACATTTAAACAAAAGGTACTTTCCCCCAGTTCAAATTCCTACTATACTGCACACCCCTTGGGTGCTTCACAACATCCTGGTTCCACTGACTATGGTCAATGAGGCCATACAGATCATCAAAGATTGATTCACATCCAGCATATATGAATCATCCACCACATTATACTAGTCATGATGGTTCTGTGTTTTGAAAAAGAATGGTAAGAGCTTAAGGCTCATCCATGACCTTTAACTCTTGAATGTGGTTACCATCTGAGATGCATCCCTGCCCCCATTTGTCAAACATCTGGCAGAGCAGTTTGCTGGATATGCTGTTTACAACATGATGGATCTATTCACAGGTTATGATCAATGACCACTTCATCTGGACTCATGCGATCTCACATCTTTCCTCACTCCAATGGGTCCCATGTGACTGACTACCATTCCTATGGGGTACACTAATGCCTCACAAATATATCAAGATGATATGTGTTTTATACTTCAAGAAGAGATACCACAGTACACTATATCCTTCCTGGACAACATTCCAGTCAAATTGGTCAAGATGCACTATCAGCATTTGGACAGCACCTATAAAACCATACCAGAGAACCCCAGCATCCAAAGGTTCATATGGGAACACCTTACAGTCACCAACCAGATCATCCAGCACTTAGAAAATGTAGGAGCAATGATGTCAGCAAAGAAATTCATACTGGCCACACCAGATGCAATAATAGTGGGGCACAAGTGCACAATGGAAGGTTGAATTGTGCACAAGAACAAAGTGCAAAAGATTTGAGACTGGCCCAAGTGTCAGAACATCATGCAGGTCCAAGGGTTCTTAGGTATGTGTAGTGTTGTCTGGATTTTCATTAAAGACTTTGCATCAATCACTCAGCCCCTGGTGAACTTGACCTGAAAGGGCATTCAGTTTGAATGGAGACACCCACAGAAAGAGGTGATGCAATGTTTTAAGGACAAAATCATAAAGTCCCCTGCACTTTGCTGCTTGGACTACGAAATGGACCAGGAAGTAATCCTGGCAGTGGATACATCATTCATCACTGTGGGGTTTATACTATCACTGATTGGGGAGGATAGCAAATGCTATCCAAACTGATTTGAGTCAATATGCCTCACTAAGGTCAAGAGCCACTACTCACAAGTAAAGCTTGAGCTATATGGACTGTACAGAGCCTTTCATGCTATATGGATTTTTATATTTGGAGTTACTAACCTTACAGTGGAAATGGACATAAAATATGTCAAGGGAATGATCAACAACCCTAACCTCCAGCCTAGTGTGACTATCAATAGATGGATAGCCAGGATTTTGCTATTTTCTTTCAAGCTTACACATGTCACTGCAGAGAAACATGTCAGTCTGGATGGGCTATCTCAACATCTGCCATGCGATAAGGATCCACTGGACATAGATGGTCCAGATGACTGGCTCAATGATGCCTACTCATTCTCTATCACTCTGCTTAATTACCACATCAGCCCTCCCATCATTCATACAGCCTGCAAATACTCACCAGCTTAGGCCCAACATCTTCCATACTGGCAAAACCACCCCACACCATCATCTAAGACTGCCCTTACATCCATCCCTGCACCACTTGTTTTTCTAATGTCCAATACTCTCCCTAACCAACTGGATGTCAAGATCCCATGCACACCAAGAGCAAAAATCAAGGAGGACCATATGCAATGTATCCAAGAGTTTCTAAAGAGCCAGCAGCGACCCCCAGATCTATTGGACCAAGAGTTTACTTCATTCATTAATCAGTCCAACACTTCTTCACTATAGATGGCTGCCTCTGGTGTCAAGACCCACATGGATGGCACCAACTCGTCATGCCAGAGAGCAGGCAATACATGCTAATTAAGGAAGCTCATGATGATCTAGGGCACAAAGGAGTATTCACAGTCCAGATGCACTTACTCCTCAGGTTCTGGTGGCCAACATTGACTGATGATGTCAAGTGGTTCATCTGGACATGCCATGAATGTCAGGTTAGGCAGACACAGAGGATACATATTCCTCCCTCAGTACCAGTCATTGGCCTTTTTCATAAGGTCCACATAGACACCATGCTCATACCAAGAGCTGGTGGTTACTGGTACATCATCCATGCTCATTGTGCACTGACTGCTTATCCAGAATGGAGAATGCTTCAATTCAAGAACGCTACAGGAATTGCATTGTTTATATTCAAAGACATCCTATGCCAATGAGGTCTGGTAGCAGAGATTGTGACTGACAATGGTCTGGCATTCCTCCAAGCACTCAACCACCTATCAGCACAACACAACATCCACCATATATGGGTAAGCCCCTACAACTTCCAAGCAAATGGGATTGTAGAGCATCACCATTTCAATATCCAGAAGGCCATCATGAAAAGCACCCCAGGGGAGGTGCACTGGCATTGGACAGTGCACTCAGTGTTCTGGGCCAAATGGGTCACCATATCAAAAGTGACCAGCCTATTGCCTTACTTCATGGTGCATGGTATAGAGCCCTTATTTCCCTTTGATCTCACTGAAGTGACTTTCCTTGTTCCTCTACCTGACACTAACTGACTCTCTACATCCAAGCTAATAGGTTGGTGTGCACACCAATTGCAGAAGTGATGCAAGGATTTAGAATCCATCCAAAATCAAGTTCTCACTGCATGGTTTGCATCAGCTAAGCAATTTGAAGCCACATACAAGAACCAGATCAAAGACTACAACTTTACACCTGGATGCCTAGTCCTGGTCTGAAATTCAAAGGTAGAAAAAGAGCTGAACTGAAAGACAAAGCCCCAATACATTGGACCAATGGTCATTCTTTGCAGGACAACCAGAGGCTCATACATCCTGGCTGAGTTAGATGGAATGGTATCCAGATTGCAATATGCAGTGTTTCAAATTATCCCTTACCATGCAAGGTCTACTGTGTTGATACCAGTTACTGATCTAACAGGACATGATGACAAAGACTTGGACAAGATGGTAGACAAAGAGGTAGAAGAGTTGGATAACAAAGACCCAGAAATGGACAATCTTGACAAAGCCATACCACCCAGACCCCAAAACCAATAATAAAACCAACCACATATCATTGTATGATATATATTTCATCCTGGTATTTGCCCAGAGATCTCTGTTCCATCCTGGGATTAGTCCAGTGATGTCTTTCAACCCTCCTTCCATTTCAGTTTTCAAAAAAAAAAGAAAGGACACATAGATATGGACATCAATTATTTTCCTTCAAATCATGTTTTACTCACATTCATTTCTTCTATTGTCACACAGAGCTGAAAGGATTTTAGACCAGGACCAGGACAAGGGGACATGGACATTATACACAAGTTACAAACCAAGTTTACTTTTCAACTCTGCAAGTTCTCAGACTGCCTTTTCCATCTCCACCTCCACAGCCTTAAGTGCAGCCTGCACTGACCACACAGCAAGCTTGGTCTGGTTCACTTGGTCAACCAGCATGGAGCTTGCAGACTGGCTGGACCCACTAGCAACTGGTGGGTTAGCACAATGCTTACCCTCCCTCTTAGAGAACACCATTTCAATGTTAGAGTCTACAATGGTAGAAGGAGGAGAGATCTGACAATGAGGGTGAGCTAGCTAGGATAAAAACAGATGTTCAGAATGAGAATCGGATCACTCACCAGATGATTTCCCAGCTTGCACGAGTGCTTTGAAAGACTTGGAAGGCTTACTGCCCAACTTATCACACCTCTCCTTACACTGCTGACACAGCTCACATGATTGCTGGGGCTTCCCTTGGCAAATGACATTGAGCCAAGTGCACCTTGCACAGGGCTGAGCATGGTAAATGAAGTCATCTTCAGTCTCCACCACCTTGTCAGCCAGTTCAACCATGCTCAACCAAGTGCACTTACAATCTGCATTAGAATCACCACATTGAAATGTATCCAACACTTACCTTTTGTTTGGGACATGACTGTTTGATAACGACTTCCATGGTGCATTCAGGACCACTGGCAGGCCCAGAGACAGTGTCAGCCAATAAGGAGGCCCAAATGGAGGCCTGTGCCATATCCTCTGCACAACAGGCATCATGGCCCTGCCATAGGTCATACCATCCCCCAGCCTCACCCAGCTATGTCATAGCATCCCCAGCGATCTGGGTTGGCAACCCCACCTCCTTCACATCCATCTGTGTGGCACTCAACATTTCCTAGAGATGTCAGAGGGGTACAAGAAACATAATGTGTAACTGGACATACCAAGCATGTTATCCACTCCATCATCCACATTTCTTGCTCCTCCAATAACTCCTTTTTGTTGTCAGGGATCATCTTTGCTTGTGCCAGAACATTCTCAAGGGCACAGTTGTACTTCACTTGCACAGTGACCTTTGGATCAAGTCCAGGAAGCTGGGATTTGTTGTTGCAGATTATTTTGGTGAGAAATGCAGACATAGTGGAGGTGCTGATGAGAATGGGAAGTGATAGATGAGAGTAGATGAATGAAGAGGTGGCAAGTAAACAACCGCATCATTTTTGCATCTGGTATGCTTATGTAAGCATTGCATGCTGACTGAGGACAGTCAGTATTCAAGTCCTCTGTGGATGTAAGAAACCAATGTTTCTTATATTGGCATAGGTCTATCCTCCATCCATGCACACAGTCTAGGCCACTCCCACACTCTCTCCTTTGGCTGCCACACACCCAGCATATATCTGGACCTATGTCATATATCCCCCCCATATCATGTCCCCAAGACATTTAGTGCCTGTTAAACCTTTCAGTGAGTGTTCTATCTTATTTATTTCAACACTCCACCATACTAGACACAAGTTGAACATTGTTGAATATGTCTGATCTTATACATTACAATTATTGGACACTAGTTATAGTTACACACATTCTATTCACTCCTTTTCACTTTATTTGCTCCCAGTCATTGCTCATTCACTTGCATACTGATACTACATTACTTACATAAGTCCTGGATATCCCTGGACTATAAAGGAGTGTACATACACTTGATATAGAGCTTTCCTTTCCACCAAAGTCATGAAGAAGTCAGATCTGCACCCAGTACTGCCATTTTCAAGTTTCTAGCATTAATCTATACATCCAGATGTTCAGTTCACATTATATTATCAACCAGTCACTTCACACTAGGACCTACTGCCTATAGAGATTAGGAGTAGACATTCAGTAACTACCTATTCAAGGGAATAGTAAATCTGGACATTCACCTTTTCTTTTCCACTCTTCTTGAATCCCTTTGGGACAAGCCTATTATTCCCTTCACCTTACTACTGACTCTCCTTGTACATATCAAGGAGATATTTTGTTTTACACTGGGTTATAATCAGAGCAAATGCAGTGCCAACCATTCACAACAAGTCCCTATTTAAGATACTGCCCTCTGCACTCCTACATTCCCACCATTTTCTTCCTTGTCATTGTCTAACCATATCAACAACTCAGAGCCATAGTTCTTTCGGCACAGTATGCATAGAACCAATCATCACAGTCCCAGACCACACAATACCTCTTCTCCTCCCACTCATGTTCCTGCTCTGTGTCAGAGATGCAGACCACAACACTGCTCTCCCCAGTTGTCCTCCTCTTCTGGCAATTAACCCCTATCTCCACCCATCAGAGATGACAGTCTTATCAATGACACCATAGCCAATATCATCAGATTCCTGCAGGGGTACTCCCTCTTCTTTTATTAGATAAGCCGATAAACATGATTTGCTGGGTAGCTCTCATTCTAGTGAGGGGGTAATGTTATGTTTCTACTCATACACTTTTCTATGCTCTCTTTTCTTTCTCTTTCATTGGTCTCCACTCTTCTGGTATCAACCCAGGCTTTGCCTCACTTCATGCTTAAACTGTGCTTCATCTTCAGATCTTCCTTTCCATGCACAGCATGGCTTCTTGATTGACATCTTTACTGTTCCCATTTATTTCACATTTGATTGACAGCTGTTGTTTCACCTTGACAGCTGCTACACATTTCACTCTGACAGCTGTCAGTCTCAACCCTTGACATCTGTTTCCTATTTATTACCAAGGTAGTGTCCTTTTCCACATCTACCCTACATAATGGTCTGTGTGTAGTCTGGATATGTATATAAGCTGGCACTTTACATACAATACCTTAGCTTAGTTCTCCCTTGTCTTATCTAGTGTTTGCAACATTAGTTTGCTGGCTAAATCAAGGTCCCCTAAGTCTTACCTTCATCTCTTTGTCTCTTGCCACCATCAGCAAGCCTCTTGAGACTTCCTATGCCTTAGGGAACCTTTGTACATTCCACAAATGCCAGACAACACTCACTTCATTCTTCCAAGGGCTATACTCAACCTTACCTGGGCCAAGCATAATACTAAGCTAAGGTATCATATAGTAAAGTGCCAGCTTATATACATATCCTATCTGCACACAGACCATTATGTAGGGTAGGTGTGGGAAAGGACACTACCTTGGAAACAAATAGGGGACAGGTGTCAAGGGTTGAGACTAACAGCTGTCAAAGTGGAGCATAGAGCAGCTGTCAAGGTGAAATGACAGCTGTTGATCAAATGTGAAATTGGAGGAAACAATAAAGATATTGATCAAGAAGCCATGCTGTGCATAGAAAGAAAGATCTGAAGATAAAGCATAGTTTAGGTGTGAAGTGAGGCAAAACCTGAGTCAACTCTGAGAGGATGGAGACCAATGAAAGAAGGGGAAAAGAGAGCATAGAAAAGTGTATGGGTAGAAACATAACAGCAGGCGCAAGTGATATATCACACTTGGTATCTGTATAGCCTCAGCACAGCATAATAAATCAGTAATGTATCACTGACATGGAAAGTATACTGATGTACCACAACTGCATGCTAATTAGCATTCAGTTGTGCACCATTATCACTATATGGACTGGCTAGGAATTGTGTTCATGTTGGATTAGCAAGCATGCATGCAGCCACAGCCACAACCAGCCTGATTAATCACCAGTGCACATATGGTCGACACACCACCAATCGCTCATACATACACCAGCCATATGGACATTCTATGGCATTACATAGTGCTTTATTCAGTTGTTATTCTTCCTGTGCTCACTGACCATGTGAATCAATGGATATAATTCATTATCCCCTTTGGAGAACACAATAGTACTTTACAGTATATAAGTTCTATCTTCGCACTTGAGCACCTCAGTCCATTGTATTGCACATGACTAAGGTGAGCTACTTATTTCCTACTTCATTAGTTACTTGAGCTAACTTGTATCTAGTTGCTCTCACTAGGTGAATATATATTAGTCCATTGTATTGCATGCAACTGAGTTGATAGAAATAACACTGGATTGGGATGTGAGTGCACAACTAGTAGGACAACTCAGTCGCATGCAAAGCAACAGACTAAATATATTCACCTAGTAGGACAACTAGGTACAAGTTTAGATAAAGTAGCTAATCAAATAGAAAGCGAGTAACTCACCTCAGTCGCATGCAAAGCAATAGACTGAGGTGCTCAAGTGTGAAAATACAACTTATATACTGTAGAGTACTATTGTGTTCTCCAAAGGGGATAATGGATCATATCCACATGGTCAGTGAGCACAGGAAAGATAACAACTGAATAAAACACTATGTAATGCCATAGAATGTCCATATGGCTGGTGTATGTATGAGTGATTGGTGGCACGTCGACCATATGCACACCGGTGATCAGTCGGGCCGGTTGTGGCTGTGGCTGCGCGCACGCTTGTTAATCCAACATGAGTTGCTCTCACTAGTTGTGTGCTCGCATCCCGATCCAGTGTTATTTCTATCAGTTCATACGGGAAAGTTCCTTGATTTAATGAAGCGCATTGTAAGCTGATCACAGCATTCCCTTGCAACATTCCCAACCGGTTTCACTCACTTCTGATTGGCTTCATGCAGCCAGTGTTCCTTTCCATGGCATCACCAGTGTCGAGAAGTCTTCAAAAGTGTAACATAACAAATGAAATTAGTAGCCACAATGCCAGTGGATTTCAAGACATCCCACAGTTGCAGCAGCATTAACTTGTGGTAATAGGCATATGGCATGAGTTACACTATACAACACTACAGTCAACTCCCTTATAACCCATACCCCCTATAACCCATACTCCCTTGTAACCCATATGTTTTTATGTTTCCCAAGTTGGTTTGCAGTGATTTCATACCTATAACCCATAACCCATAATCCATAGCCATTTAGAGGGGTTATAACCCATACCTTACTGGCAGGAAATGCCAGCATATCTTCAAATTAATATTTTGATTAATAATTCATGAGTGTCTGTGATTCCAGAGTGGCAACTGCAAATCAACACTTCACTTCATCATCATTATGAAACCTTCCACCATTATTATTCTAAAAAAGGGTCTAAAAAAGCTTCAAGATCAGACACATGAAAGGAAACTTGTCCTTCAAGCTGCACTAAAAGCCAATCAGCATATTTCTGAGTCTGATGAAGAATGGCTTGATGGTGTTGGAAACTTGGTGGATGAAGAATGCT
>JBBPKD010000940.1:0-13163 GCA_038089075.1 Singerocomus inundabilis
AAAGTTCCCTAGTGAACTCAGAGATGAATTGTGTTCCCCGATCGGAAACAATAGAACTTGGTAAACCATGTTGACACCAGACATGGTCCCTGAATAAAGAAGCGAGTTGAGAGGAAGAGATCGTTTTGTTGCATGGCACAAATACGACTTCTTTAGAAAATCTGTCCACAATAACGCAAATAGAATCAATGTTTGAAATAGATGGAAAACCAGATACGAAATCAATAGAAATATCCTTCCAAGGGTGGGTGGCTGTGGGAAGTGGAAGGGGTGCAATGCCGGAGAGATGTTGTCTTCCCCTTGTGCTAGCACAAGTTTGACAGCCTTTAATATATGCTTTCAAGTCTTTAGTGACTCCAGGCCAATCAAAATAACGAGAAAGTAAATGGAGAGTGCGTGCTTGACCTGAATGTCCCGCTAGTGGAGAATCATGGCAAAGTGCCAAACATTCTGATCGGAGAGAGATTGGAACATAAATATGTCCTGCCTTCTTAAAGACACCGGATGTCCCATCGTATTCATAGTGATCTGGGATATCATCCGTCATAGATAAAGTAGCTTCTTTGATTTTCTGGTAGAAGGAAGAAGAAATAATAATATTGCGTGTGAAGGAAGTGGGAGGAAGCATAGTAATGTTTGTGTTGATTTTTTCCGCAGCATCCCCATAATCGGAATGTCTAGACAGAGCATCAGCACGACCATTTTGAGATCCTGGTTTGTAATGGATCTGGAAGTTATACTCTAGCAGAACAGTGTGCCATCTTGCTTGCCGTTGTGATAAGTCTTGCGGTTTTTTCCAAAATTCCAAGTTTTTGTGATCTGTCCACACCTCAAAATGTGGGAGACCTAATAGATAATGACGCCATTCTTGAAGCGCCCAAATAATAGCTAAAAGTTCCTTATCATAGATAGGGTAGTTACACTCTTCCTTGGAGAAAGAGTGAGAATAAAAAGCGCAAGGTCTCCAGAGACCATCTTTGCATTGTTGAGATAAGACAGCACCTGTGGCAAGATCAGAGGCATCCGCTTCTAATCGCATAGGGAGGGAGGGGTCGGGAAATACGAGAAGAGGTGCTGTTGTAAAACGAGATTTAAGCTTATCAAAAGCTCGTTGTTGGTTTTCTCCCCAAATGAATGGTTGATCTTTTTTTGTGAGAGTAGTTAAAGGTTTAGATATGTCTGCAAAATCTTGAATAAAATGGCGATAATAATTGCAGAGTCCAAGGAACGATTGGACGTCTTTGATTTTCTTTGGTGTCGGCCATTCCAGAATGGCATCTACTTTTCCTTTCTGCATTTCTACGCCCTCCTTAGATACAACCATTCCTAAGAAGTCTACTTTGTCTTGGGAGAAATGACATTTAGATGGTTTCGCATATAGGTCGTTGTCCCGAAGACGCTGTAGAACTTCTCGAACTATTTGTTCGTGCTCAGCACATGTTTTTCCTTTAGTAAAAATGTTGACGTCATCCAAATAGATGAGAACGCAGATCCACATATCCCCATAAATATCGTTCATCATTTGTTGGAACGTTGCTGGGGAGTTAGTCATGCCAAAGTACATGACTAGTGGTTCATAGGCTCCTTCTGGAGTGACGAACGCTCCTTTCCACTCATCGCCTTCTTTGATGCGGACATTGTTATATCCCCATCGTAGATCAAGTGTCGTAAACATATCTGCACCTTTAAGGCGATCAATAAGCATAGATATGAGAGGAAGGGGGTAAGTGTTTTTCACAGTTCCTTCGTTGAGGTAACGATAGTCCATGATCATTCGCTTCTTTCCATCTTTCTTTGGGATAAAAAAGACAGGAGCGGTTTGAGGAGATTTTGAGGGTCGAATATATCCTTTCTTTAGCTCTTTCACCAGGAAGGTACAAATTTCTTCTTGCTCAGCTTCTGAAAGGGGTATAACTCTTCCCTTTTTTGGAACGAAGTCTTCCTTCAATTCTATAGCGTGATCCCAGGGTTTCCGTTCTGGCATTCTATTGGATTCAGATTCTGAGAACACATCTAAGAAATCGTGATAGACTTCTGGTACAGCGGTTTTCAGTTCTTTTTCTTCTTCCGCAGATATAACACGTAGGGGAACTGCAGACCCTTCGTGACAGTGATCGAAACAGCGTGGGAAAGTCATGGTTTTGTTTATCCAATCTATTTCTGGATTGTGACGTTGTAACCAATCGTATCCTACGATGATATTATGAGTGCCTAGGGTAGAGACAAACGCGTCTAGGGCTTCGACATGATTGTTAAGAGAGATGTTGAGGGTTACGTAATGGGTCAAAGTGCCTTGTAGGTTTGGTGACCCATCCACATTTACGGCTTCAAGAGGTTTTGGGAGAGGAATTTTCTGTAGGTTATACTTATCAATGGTCTCATGATCGATGAAAGTATTAACAGCGCCTGAATCAAGAAGAGCTTTGAGGAATACCTCTACTTCTTGACCATTAACTGTTGCCTTGATTGTACACGGGATGTTAAACTCTCCATGATGAGCAAGGGTTTTATTTCCTATAGGGGATTTATAATTTAGAGAAGCATTACGTACTGACCTTGTAAAGGAATTAAGCACACTATATTTTTTATCCGGTGCCGAGCTCGTGAGAGGCCCCTTTACGGATATTCCAAAAGCGCATTTAATTGCGTCATCCAAACCATCTAAGGTATTAGTACATGAAGACGACGGGGCTACCCAATTAATAGATACATTTTCTGTGGTAAAAGTAGAATTGTCAATATTTTTTCGTTTATGTGGAGGAATATATGCTGAGAGAGAATTTGTCCTAAGACCTCGATCGCCCCTATTGATCTTGGTCTGTTTTAATTTAAAGATACCGACGCGTTGGCTTTCATTTCGGCTTGTATTTTATCACGCCAAAACGCTTCTGCTTCGTCGGTCATATACCCAACTTGTTGATTGGTAGCTTGCACGGCCACTTGTACCGAGTCACGCATATTGTAAACATTCGCTGAATGCCAACCCTGTGCGTTGGGTTGGTGAGAAAATTCTGTTCCCATCATTCGATTATCCACTTGTGGTATAGGCGCGGAGTATTCATATACTGGGGGTACCCACTCGCCCCAGAAATCTGTGTATCCTTGTTGTCGTATAGTACGACGTTGTGGTTGATCACAGTTTCTCGAGATATGACCTATTTTACTGCAATTATAACAGGTCATCTTAGAATGATCGGGGCGTTGAAAACCCCGTGTTGGGTTAAACGCATTGTTAGGCCGGTAGGGGTTGTTTGATCTTTGAGGTTGTGTCTGTTGCGCACTTATATCCATTGGGGCGCCGAACCCTGGCTGCATTCCTACCGCTGTGAATCTAGGTGGTGGGGGACGGAATGGGGGTGTGTATCGTGGCTGATACGTCTGCATTTGCGGAGGGGAATGAAACATGCCACCACATTCCTCTCATTCTTTTTCAAAGGCTACTCCTATCTCTTGCACTAGATCTTTGAACTCTGAATAGGTTGCTGACGTATTTCGTAGATTTACTTGATGGTAGATAGGACGGTCCACCATGCGTTTCATAATTGATAACGCATAATCGTCCGAAATTTCCGCTTCTTTTACCATAAGATGGAAACGGCTTACCCATTCAAATGTGTTTCGACCTTGTTGCAAGTATCGTTCGAGACGGTGTAGTGCTTCATGGGCTAACGTGTCAATTTGAAAATGTTTGAGGAAACGTCTTTTGAGACCTAAAAATGTAGGCCACGCATCATTGCCTCTTGTTGATCCTGGGATTTCTTTTTGGTCTTTGTCTTTCTGGGGTTTAACTTCCTGCTCCATGAACTCTTCTAATTGTGTTCGCGCGAAGGTAGATGCGAACCCTTCTAGACGAGACAGGATTGCTACAACCCATAGCTTGTCAGAAGCCCAGTTTTGTGAAGATTCCCAAAGTTCGACTTTAGTCATCCAAAATCTGAATGACGCTTTCTTTCCATCCCATTTACCGGGGTCTGCGATTTTCTTAGAGACATCTTTAGATTGTCCCGATTCATTTATTTGGGAGGTTATTTGTGCCATTTGCTGGAGGATATCCACAAGTTGTTGCTGAATGGCAGACATGTTATCAGTTTCATAAGGTTGATGGGGTAAGGGTTCTACAGGGGGAAGATCGTAAAATGATTGATCTAAAGGTTGTTCAGTTGAGTCTGAGTTTTCGTTGTTGTACCCTTGATTGGGTTCTCGGAAATCTCCATAGTAAGACATGGTGAAAAGAGATAAAATTCAAAGTCTACTAAGCGTATCTTTCAATGCTTACTCGACTTGAGGTATAGTACGGTTTCGGAGACAAAGGGTTTTACGAGTAGGATACTTCTTCTTGGCCTTTAGCAACTCAAGACGTCTTCGGTGAAGCTCCTTCTTTTCTTTGAGCTCTTTCACCTTCTTCTGGACTCTTTCTAATTCTAGAGTAGTCTCGACAACTTGGGCGTGTTCACGTTCAGTGAAAAAGGTATAGGTATTTTGTTGAAAGCGTGTGCTTACACACCAACGATTCCACGCTCCTAAATCTTGCGGTTCTTCCGCAAGGCGTTGGTTGATATCGAGATAGGTAGTGGCGGGGATAGACTCAAGATGAGCTAAATAAGTTTCGATGTCGGAGTTGGGATGCTGGAGATCTTCTTCGATCTCTCATGACTCGAGGGATGTAGGGTGGGGGCGGCCTTCTGGGAAAAACCGATGGAGCAACTGCTCAACGGTCCATGGCTGTAGTACTTGAGCGGGGTGGTCATTTGGATCGACTGAGAAGGCGCAGTCTTGAATGAATAGAGCTGGAGCAAAAGGCTCGACAGCTGGCGGCTGAACGATGATCTCCGAAGGGAGACTGGAATACGAGGATAGGGTACTGGGGGGCTGAGACACTAAGTGAAGTCGGGCAGCGTAAGTAAGCCTAATCTAAGTGTTGTGACCGCAAGGGAGCAGACACTGAATCCAAACTGGAACGATGCGTGTACTGGTTTATTCATGTGACTTGGCAGGGGAAGTTTCATTGATCACCGCTGCGGGACTTCTGGCTGGACTGGATAGATGTAGAGAGGAGGGTAATCTTGTATGGACTCACTCCTTTGCAGGTGAATATCCAAGTAGATTAGGCTGAGGGACGACAGCCAAAATACAGTCCCTTATATACTACTGTTACATGTGCATGGACCAAGCAGTGCGTGAGAGTAGAAATATATGGAGATTAAAAGAAAGGCTTCTATCAAATGGAAAAGAAGAAGAGAAGCCGACGGAAATGAAAGGAAGCATGACATGTCTGATGTGCATGGCATGAAGCACAACACATGCTAAATGCATGGTGTGGCAGAATGGAAGAGAAGCACGTCCCTGAACATGCAGGTGACATGTGAAGATGTAAAAGGGTGAAGAGGTGAAAGTATCACGTGACCTTGTGAATATGTGAAAGTGTGAAATGATCACGTGATCTGAAAGATAAGATTAGATAAGAAAAAGAGAAAGAATCGTACAAGTGTCGTCACAGATTCACAACAAGAACCAGGTTGCTGCACCTGGTTAGGAACTTGATTGGAAGGCAGACTTGGAAATGTAACCTCTATATTGAGGTCTTCTTCTGAGGAAGGTTCTTGGGCATCCCCATCTCCTTCATGATTTGAATATTCATTATCTGATTCTTCCAAATTGTTGTTGCTTTCTTCTGGGATTTGAATAAGATCATGTTTGTTTGTTTCAGAACATTTAGGAAATGAAAATTCATTGAATGTGGCATTTCTTGCAGTGACAATACGTTGGGTGTTAGGATCATAAAATCTGTATCCCTTCATACCAGGAGGGTATCCTATAAAGATCATCTCCTTAGTCTTTGAAGAGAGTTTATCCCTTCTATCTTCTTTGTGTATGAAGACACATGCTTGACATCCAAATACCTTAAAGCGAGAGACATCAGGTTTTTCAATATGAGGATCCCACTTGGATATTGGAGTTTCCCATTTAAGTCTTCACATTGGTTGACAATTGTAAATGTATATTGCACTCTCTATGGCTTCTTGCCAGAAAACCTTGGGTATGTAAGCGTGTTGTAGCATTGCATTGGTTTTATCCAGCAGTGTGCAATTAAATTGCTCTGCTCTGCCATTTTGTTGTGGTTCTCTTGGTACAGTCAGCTAATGCTATATTCCTTGAGTCATGAGGAACAATATAAAATCTTATTCAAGATATTCCCCTCCTTGATCCAAATGAAGAGAGAGTAATGAGGAACCAGTTAGGCATTCTGCTTCAGCCAGAAAATGTTGAAAGGCTGTGAAAGCATCTCTTTTTCTTGAGAGCATGGCAATAAAAGCATAGGAAGAGTAATCGTCCAAGAAAGTTATGATGTACTTCTTGTGATTGCAAGAGTAGACTGGTAATTCCAGAAGGTCTATATGAACGAGTTCAAGAACTCGAGAAGCTCTAGAGGAGGATTGTGGGAATGGTAATTGAGCAGTTTTGCCTTGAAGGCAACCTTTGCAAGTATGAAAGATATTGGTCTTGTCTATGTTTAAGGCAGGAATGCCTAAACATGTCTTATGTGCATTTCGGAGCACATTAAGTGAGGTATGACCAAATCTATAATGCCATAAGTGTAATGAATCTTCTGTTTGCAATGTCATGGTCAAATTTGCAACTGGTTTAATTGGAGATGACTGAAACCAATGAAGTCTGTTCTGTGATGATAAAGCAAATGCCTGAATCACCATAGTACCATGAGGATTCCGAATAGTAGTAGCTCTTGAATTAATTGTTGCAGAAAAACCAAAATTGGTTAATGCTGCAATAGATAATAATCTGTGTGGAGAATCAGGTGAATACCAAACATTTCGAAGAATGAGTGGTTGTCCTGATGATTGCAGTACAACATGACCGGGTCCATAAAGTTTCATGGAGGCTCCATTAGCAACTTCACAGAATTTTTCTTGTTTAAAGAGAGACATAATGTTGTGAATCTACGAATATATTATGACCTTTCTTTTTCCCTGATCATGTGACCCTTCCGATCCTTCACAATCATCACGCCATTCCCTGTCTGTTGCGACTGCAAAGGAGCTACACTGCCTCAACTATCTCCGTGGTCCTGTCGGGCAACCTGGCATCATTCTATGGGGCTTGAACCAGAAAAGGGCTTTCTCGTATGGCTATATCCAGGTTGCCACCCTTGTAAGCTGATCTAGGGTGCCACCCTGTATCAAGGGTGCGCTGGATGCTACCACATGATCTTCTACGGCACTACGGCTCGTAGGACTGGCTGGAATAATATAAGGTACAACGGTAGTGAGAACCTAACTGTACCGCAGGTATAACATCGTCTTGACTGATGATGTGGTCTTGAGTCACGTGGTTATCTATTATCTGTAATCTGGATGACTAGGCCGTTACAATGGCGTAGTCCTGGAACTGGTTAAATAAGAGATAAATGAAAGTGACGCATACTGCAAGTCTTGAGGATTTGACTTGATGTGGTATATGAGTTTGCTGGCTTGACTAGGAAGGAGGGAAGGTTGGCTTTATCTCCAGACAACCTCACTCCTGGGCACCATTGCTGGCAGGTGGGCAAATAGTCGTCATCTACTTGCTTTTGCTTAACTTCACTAGGCCACCTATTGCTAGATAGGGTAGGAGAGGTAACAAGTGGATTAGGCTGGGGGGACACCAGCCAACTCACAACCCCTTATATACGGTACAAAGGAGGGTCTAGGGTATATGGACATTAATGTATGCTATGTAGGGTATAGGGTAAAGTCCTTGAGGTTGCAGCTAGGCAAGCCTCAATGTAAAGGTAAGGCTACACCCTGAGAAGATCAGAATGAAAGGGTGGAGCTAGAATATGAAATGGGAGATTGATCACAAAGTATGAAAGATCAGGAGGGGGATCGTGGCAGAGATCCATCGAGGATCTTGCAGGGTCATAACCGATCAGATCAGGGAAGTGCGGTGAGGAGGAGGCATGGTAGCCTGTAGGTGATGGTCAGGAGTTAGGAATGATCGGTGTGATGTCGTGAAAGGGTGAAGAGTGTGAAGGTGTGAAGATGTGATAGGGAATGGAGTGATGATGTGAAGGGTTGGAATGGTCACATGATCAGGGAAAAAGAAAGGGGTCATTATAATCATAGATTCACAACACTGTCACATCTTCACATCTTCACCCTCTTCACTCCTTCACGACATCACACTGATCACCCCTAACCTTCGATCATCACCTACAGGCTACCATGCCTTCTCCTCACCTCCCATCCCTGATCTGATTGGTCATGACCCTGCAAGATCCTAGAGGGATCTCTGCCATGATCCCCTTCTTAGATCTTTCACACTTTGTGATCGATCTCCCATTTTATATTCTAGCTCCACCCTTCCATTCTGATCTTCTCAGGGTGTAGCCTTACCTTTACATCGAGGTCAGCCTCACCACTACCTCACAGATATAACCCTTTACAATAGCATAGCATACATTAATTACCATATACCCTAGACAACACACAGCTTGATCTGTGCACTCTCCTGTACCATATATAAGGGGTTATGAGTTGGCTGGTGTCCCCCCAACCTAATCCACTTGTTACCTCTCCTACCCTGCCTATCAAGGTGGCCTAGTGAAGTACCCTTCAAGTAGATGACGACTATTTGCCCACCTGCCAGCAATGGTGCCCAGGAGTGAGGTTGTCCGGAGATAAAGCCAACCTCCACTCCATCCCAGTCCAGCCAGCAAACTCATATATCATGACAAGTCAAACCCTCAAGACTTGCAGTACACACTACATTCATTTATCCATTATTTAACCAGTACCAGGACTACGCCTTCATTATGGCCTAGTCATCCAGTTTTCCTATAACAGATAATCACGTGACTCAAGATCAAGACAATGATCAAGACGATGTTATACCTGCGGTATAGTTAGGTTACCACTACCATTATACCTTATCATATTCCAGAGTATCCTATGAGCCATAGTGCCATAGAAGAACATGTGGTAGCACAAGCGCACCCTTGTTATGGGTGGCACCCACGAACAGCTTACAAGGGTGGCAATCTGGATATAGCCATACAAGAAAGCCTTTCCCTAGGTCAAGCCCCATAGAACGATGCCAGGTCGCCCAACAGGACCATGGAGATAGTTGAGGCAGTGTAGCTTCTTTGCAGTCACAACACATAAAGTCCTCAAGATGTGGTGTGATATGATGTGTGACTCCACTATCAATCAACCAACCATCTTGATAAGAAGTGCTTATGGTTATGGTCAAAGAATAACACTCATAATCATATAGATCATGATTAAAGTTCCAGTCACTATCGTCGATGGGGCCTAGGTCCCCATCTCATACAACAAAGTCTTTAGAGTCAAACCCATGTTTCCATGTCCCATCTTTATTTCTCCAAGTATCACCATAATACCTGGGTAAGGAACTTGTAGACGGTCCTGCAACATTTGGATTCTCATCTTTAGTATGTAGCAGAAAATGGTCATTGTGGTATCTGTATATTCTAAAAGGAATTCATGGTATCCATGGAACTCCAGTCAGTACTAGTATATGTGTCTGTGGAATAATTGGGGATGTACTCAGAGTTATGGTAATCTTCAATAGTATTGAATTCTTCCATTCTGTCATCCATGTAATCATGGATGAAACTGTCTGAAATGGGGTCTGTAGTTCCAAGAGTCGTTAGATCTCTTTGATCATCTCTAATAGAAGTATCACATGAAATTTCTTCATGTGTTTCTTCTTCTTTGTCTAAGAATGGTTAATTAATCACCATAGATGCATAATCAACATCAAGGGTACCATCCATGAAATGGGCTTTCCCTTTTCCTTTCTTATTGGTCTTCTGTCTCTGTCTCTGCTCAAAGGCTTTAGTTTTCTTCGATTTCTGTGAAAGGAATGTAGTTTTCTTTGAAGAAGGACTACCAGAAGTTTTGTTCTTGAACCAATATTGCTCAGATGTGTGTTGTTATGAAACAGGAATTGTACTTGCAATTTCCATGACCATCTTTTTCCCTGATCACATGACCCTTCCATCCCTTCACATCATCACTCCATTACCTGTCATGTTTTCACACCTTCACACTCTTCACCCTTTCACGAATCACACCGATCATCAATCTCTCCCCGATCATTACCTACAGGCTACCAAGCCTTCTTCATATACGATTACTCCTTACAATCAGTATGACCCCTATCATGACCCTGCAAGATCCTAGATGGATCTCTGCCACGATCCCCTTCCTAATCTTTCACACTTTGTGATCGATCTTCCATTTCACTTTCTAGCCTTGTGATACACTTCTGATCTTCCTACCACAGGCCTTACCTTTATATCAAGGCTAGCCTTACTGCTACCTCATGGACTCTTACCTTTACTCTACATAGCCATCATTAATTACCATATACCCTAGACAACCACAGCTTGGTCTGTGCTCTATCATGTACTGTATATAAGGGGTTTGTTGTGAATCTGTGCAGACACTTGTATGATTCTCTCTTTTTTCCGTTATCTTATCTTATCTTTCAGATCACATGATCATTTCACACCTTCACATATTCACAAGGTCACATGATATTTTCACCTCTTCACTTCTTTCACTTCTTCACATGGCACCTGCATGTTCAGGGTCATGCTTCTACTTTCATTCTGCCACACCATGTGTCCAGCATGTGTTGTGCTTCTTGCCATGCACATCAGGCATGTCATACTTCTTTTCATTTCCATTGGCTTCTCTTCTTCCCTTCCATTTGATAGAAGCCTTCTTTTAATCTCCATGTACTTCTATTCCCATGCACTGCTTGGTCTGTGCACATGTATCAGTAGTATATAAGGGACTGTGTTTTGGCTGTTGTCCCTCAGCCTAATCTACTTGGATATTCGCCTGCAAAGGAGTGAGTCCACTCAAGGTTACCCTCCCTTCTATATCCATCCAGTCCAGTAGTCCTACAGCGATGATTCAAGATCCCCTTGCAATAATCAAAGTCTTAACCAGTACACAGTATCATTCCAGTCTTTAGTTTTCAGTGCTGCACCTTTGCAGTTCACATCAGGGTTGTGAGTTGGCTGGTGTCCCCCCAGCCTAATCCACTTGTTACCTTTCCTACCCTGCCTGCAAAGGTGGCCTAGTGAAGTTAAGCCATACAAGTAGTCAGCAGTTATTTGCCTGTCCACCAGCAATGGTGCCCAGGAGTGAGGCTGCTTGGAGATAAAGCCAACCTCCACTCTCCCAGTCCAGCCAGCCAGTCCAACTCATATCCCATATCAAGATCTACTCCCAGATACTTGCAGTACACAATCCAGTCTTTACATGTTTACTAAAAAGATATAATTCAGTGGCCAACGTAATGGTCAAGGCTGAGAGCACCTTCAGGGTAGTTCCCTCCAGTTAACTACGTGATCACCCAAGTACCCCCTCAGTACGAACACGATTATGCTGTCACATAGGTGCCAGTATTAGGATGAAGACAGGAGCTCATTGCAATAGTACGATGCTCACTATAGCAATGCAATAGTTTACTAGAAGTTCATAGTGGAAGCCAGAACATGACGACAGTCCTCTCATTATAACCACATCCCCATACCTGCTGTCCAGCACTCCTTTATCTGACATCTTGGTTCAGCCCCATAGCAAGAGTACCAGGTCACCCGATGGAACACAGTGGTTTAGGGTTAGGCAGTGTAGCTCCCTTGCATCCACAACATGTGGCCAGTCTTCTGGCAATGTTCACAATGGACATTTGAGTTAGGAGCCTTCTTTATTGCATTAGTCCAGTTTATCTTAGCATAAGCTGGTCCAGAAATGTGTTCAGCTAGAGATTTAGCCTGAGTATTGCTTGCTCTCCTTGTAAAGCAAAGATTTGCCTCTGTAAGGATATTGGCAGCAATGGTATTAGGGGTAAAATCTAAAGTTTTGATGGTATGAACCAAGGTGGTTGCCATTGAATCATAAGAAGGTGGTAGAGCAGATAAGAGCATCATAGCTTTTAAAGAATCAGATAGGTTGAGACCAACTCTATCTGTTTGATGAATGATGGATAGGAAATTAGAGACTTGATTGTTCATAGTATGAGACTCATTGAAACAAAAGCATTGTGCCTATCTGAAGATCATAAAACTCCCTGCAACTTCTTTTGGCATATATAGGTTCTGGAGGGTATTCCAGAGGGTAAAGGCAATGGAGATTTTGTCATTGCCTATGACTTGATGAGAGTCGAGTTGGAGAGATTGTATAGAAGGGGAGATATAAGCTGCAATAAGAGCAGCTACTTTGCGATCATTGGCTTCCCAAGTGGCCTGATTTGTTTGTGTAGGTTGTGTATTCCATAAAGATGTCCCATTGTCCAAGCATAGTCAAAGCATTGTGTAACTGATAGGACCATATCATATAATTGGTTGGACCTTCAAGAGTACCAATCTTTGAAGTGATCTCGGATCCAATTTTGATTGAGGCCATTGTTTACCAAGGGATGAATGCACCTATAAGATCTTCAAAAGGATCAGTATTTGATAATGGAAATGGACTAAAAGGGACAGAATAGATCTGTGGTTCTTGAATCGATTCTTGATCCTCTGAGGTAAAGAGTTGTTCCTGAATTTCTTCTTCTTCAGAATAATAGCATGTCTGGTCATAGACCTGTTGTTATGAAACGGGATTCTACCTTAAGAATTCCATGATTACTCTTTTTCCCTGATCACGTGACCCTTCCGTCCCTTCACACCATCACGCCAAACCTGTCACGTTATCACATCTTCACACTCTTCACTAAGTCACGACATCACCGATCTCTTACCTATGATCACCTCAAGGCTATCATGCCTTTCTCATATCCGCATTCCCTGATCGATCGGTCATAACCCTGCAGGATCGTTGATCGATCTCTGCCACGATCACACTCCTAGATCTTTCACATCTTGTGATCGATCGTCCATTTCATATTCTAGCATGAGGTACGCTTCTGATCTTCTCAACCTCATGCCTTAACTTGTGTTTCCCTTGAGGTCAGCCTCACCGCTGCCTCATAGACTTTACCCTTTACCATAGTACTATACACAGTAATACCCTATACCCTAGATACAGTCACAGCTTGGTCTGTGCACCTCCTGTAACCGTATATAAGGGGTTATGAGTTGGCTGGTGTCCCCCCAGCCTAATCCACTTGTTACCTCTCCTACCCTG
>JBBPKD010000941.1:0-13139 GCA_038089075.1 Singerocomus inundabilis
ACCTTGTGAATGTGTGAAGGTGTAAAATAGTCATGTGATCTGAAAGATAAGATAAGATAAGATGATAGAAAGGAAATCATACAAGTATCTTTGTAAGTCCATAACACCATAGAATACCAACAATTTGCACAGGTATTCTTCAAAGAAGCCACTGATCATGTGCCCCCAAGCAGACCATATAATCACAAAATCAACTTCAAGGACTCCTTTGTCCCAAAGATCAGGAAAGTATACCCTTTATTCCCCAATGAACAAAAAGCCACTGAAGAATTCTTAGAAAAGAACCTTAAATGTGGCAAAATTAGACCATCAAATTCTTCACAAGCATCCCCGTTTTTTTTTTCATGAAAAAGAAGGATGGCAAATTGCACCCCTGCCAGGACTATCGATATGTAAACGAACATATGATATGTGATGCATACCCTTTACCCTTGATATCTGACCTTATGGACAAATTGAAAGATGCCAAGATCTTCACCAAATTTGATATATGGTGGGGATACAATAATGTCAGGATCAAGGATGGCCATCAATGGAAGGCTGCATTTATTACCCATAAAGGGCTTTTCGAACCAACCATGATGTTCTTTGGCCTATCAAACTCACTGGCAACATTTCAGAGGTTCATGAACAACTTCTTCCATGACATGATCATGGAAGGATGGTTGGTAATATACATGGATGACCTGCTGATTGCTTCGGCAGATTCTAAAACCCATGAAGAATGCACCAAGAGGGTGCTACAATGAATGGAGGAACTGGACCTCCACCTTAAACTCAAAAAATGTGACTTCACAGTCCCTGAAGTTAACTACCTGGGTATTGTAATCAAGGAAGGGTCCATTGCCATGGACCCAGTCAAACTGGATGGAATTGCCCAATGGCTGATTCCTACTACCATAAAAGAAGTGAGATCCTTCCTCAGGTTTGCTAACTTCTATAGGAAGTTCATATCAAGCTACTCCAATGTAGCAAGACCCCTCATTGACCTCACCAAGAAAACACAACCTTGGAACTGGTCCCCCAACTGTCAAAATGTCTTTGAAGAAATGAAAAGGCTATTCACCTCCAAACTGGTACTCGCCTTCCCTAACACTACTAAACCCTTTGCCATCACCACCAATGCCTCCCTCAATGCCTCAGGCAGAGTGCTCCTCCAACAAGATAATGATCTCCAATGGCACCCCTGTGCCTATCTCTCTTAATCCTTCTCCCCTGCAGAGAAGAACTATGACATCTATGATTGGGAACTCCTAGTGGTCATCTGCACCCTCAAGGCATGGAGGCACTACCTTATGGGCTCTGTAGCTCCAATACAAGTGTTTATCAATCACAAGAATCTCACCTACTTCTGAAACACCCAAAACTTTAACTGGAGACAGGCAAGGTGGCTCCTGGATCTGGCAGACTTTGATCTCCAGCTCCACCATGTCCCTGGATCAGTGCTTGGTGCTCCTAATGTCCTATCCCAATGACAAGACCATGGAGGAGAAGACTCCCTAAACAAACAAGTCACCCTTCTCTCAGAGATGCTCTTTGTTCACCTTATCAATCGCATCCTCCAGAAACAAATCATTGATGCAACTCGATCCAACACCTTTGCCCTATCCATCCTTCACTCCCTCTCCTCTGACACCCCTGACACCCTGCAGAGATGCTTCACTGCCTTCCAACTTGTAGAAGGGAACATTTTTTACAACAGGTGACTCTACATTCCACCTGGCTTGTGCCCAGACATGGTCAAACAGGTGCATGATCATCAGATGGCTGGTCACCCCAGTTATCTTAAAACTTGCCAATTGGTTTCCTCTCAATACTGGTGGCCAGGACTAGCCTTATATGTCTGATCCTACATTATGGGGTGTGCCTTATGTCAAGCAAATAAGGCCAACACCCATCTGACAACTTCTCCCCTGGTTCCTATTTCATCTATGGCCACACACCCCTTTCAACAGGTGTTGTGTGATTTGATCATGGACCTCCCTTTTTCAGATGGCTTTGATAGTCTCCTGATTGTGATAGACCACAGGCTTATGAAGGGGGTAATTCTCTGCCCCACCAAGAAAACAGCCACTGCTGAGAACATTGCAACCCTGTTCTTTGAGTTGGTATACAAATGGTTCAGGTTGTATGACAAGATCATTTCTGACTGCGGCCCTCAATTTGCATCTAAATTTGCAGTTGCACTAGGAAAACTTCTCAACTACAACTTGGTGCTCTCCACAGCATACCACCTGCAAACTGATAGAGAAATGGAGCAGGTAAACCAGGAACTTGAAACATACTTACAGATCTTTTGTCAACAGGAACCTTCCAGATGGAAGGAATACATCACATAGATGGAATTCATACACAATAGAAGACCACACTCTGTCATGGGCAAATCCCCATTCTTCTTAATGATGGGGTATGAACCAGCAGCACTCCCCACGGTCATCTCCTCCTCAGCTTCTCCCGTGGCTAATGATAGAGTAGAAGCCCTCCTCCAAATATGCAAGGAGGTGATCACAGCCCACAACCTTGCAAGACAGCACATGAAGGTGTGATGGAACAAGAACTTCTCCCCATTCAAGAAGGGAGAAAAGGTATGGCTAGAAGCCCAGAACCTCAAATGACAGGTGGTCAACCCCAAATTTGCCCAGAAATAAAAAGGGCCATTTATCATCACTGACATCCTCTCCCCCATGACCTACAGACTCCGACTCCCACAGTCATGGAAAATCCACCTAGTATTCCATGCATCACTCCTGACCCATTATCAGGAGATGGACACTTACAGGAAGAACTTCCTGCATCCCCTGGCAGAATTTATAGAGGGTGAGGAAGAGTTTGAAATTGAGAAGATAATCAGACACCATAGAATGGGACACCACCATTCCTTCCTGATCCGATGGAAAGGATACTCTGCATCAGATGACTTATGGGTTCCAGAGTGGGACATAAAAAACACACCCCCAACTCCTACAAGAATATTTAAAATGACACCGTCTTTAATCCTCCCTCAGCCCACCTTAAACCTGGACTACTACCTACTCACAATCCATCTCGCAGCAATGACCATCTCCACTAACAACTTAGTCTCCTCCATCTCCACTGAAACCTCTATTTCCAATACTGACATCTCCACCCCAGTTGTTATTCCTTCCCCTCTCAACACTGTCAATCAAGAGAGTACACCTACTGCTACATCTCCTCTTTTCTCCATTCCGCCTTCTTACACTTCTTCTACTTTGGAATCATCCCCACAAGGGATTTTATCCATTGATGTGTTCCTCACAGCTCACCAGATGAGAGCCGGAAGTCCCCCTCCCTTCTATCACCAGCAAATCAGGAGTTTCATTAGAGATTCTCATATGGCCATTCCCATCAATGCCCATGTAGATTTGGGATCCCCACTCATGGCCCTATACTCCGCCCACCTTGCCACGAATCACCTATAGATGGCCTTTAGCCAAACACATGACAATGCCAATGCAATGTGTGTATTCCTTGTCTCAATCATATCTTCCATCACCATTGACCTGGAGCAAGCTCACAACACCCTGGCACACCAACTAGAATTTGAAGAATTCCTTGACAGTCTCGACCTCTACCTCTGAAACATTAATTATAACAACACCACATTCAACCACTCATCCCCACTTGTGTCTACCACTCCACTCTCCATTGAGGAATTAATAGTAACAGAGAGGCTTGAATTGTACTAAACCAGAGGGGAAGGGTGTGTTGCCCTTTCCAGAAACCACCCATGGTACCACGAGGCATGTTTCCATTGTCATCGTCTGGGACATCAATGCGTCAACTGTTCTATGTACCAGTGCCCATACTGCCTCAACTGAAGACCAGGCCACACTCAGGGGCAATGCAGCCAACAGCATCCCAGACAAGTTCCTATCGGCAATGCCATGCTCCATACCTCTACATCCCCACCATTCTCATCCTCTTTCTTCTCTAACTGGACCAATGATTCGGAATCTCAGTTCTTTTGTCATGGAATGTGAAGGACCAGATGTCAAGGTCCCAGACCACGAAATACCTCTCCTTCAGCCACTCCTATCCCTGCTCCATGTTCAAGATGCTAACCACAGAGACATTCCCCTCAGTCCTTGTCCTTGTCCTCATATCAACCTGCATCCCCTCCCATCAGGGACAACATTATCAACTACAGTGATGATAAACTTACTAACAATGCCATAGCCAACATTACTGGCTCCCCCCAAGGGTACTCCCTTTCCTTTTACTAGACTGCCGATGAATAATGATTCACTGGGTAGCTCTCACTCTAGTGAGGGGGTAATGTTACAACTTCTACCCATACACTCTATGCTTTCTTTTTTTATGCTCTATGCTTTCTTTCTTTATTTCATTGGTCTCCACTCTCCCAGTGTTGACTTGGGCTTTGCCTTTCTATTCACCTAAACTGTGCTTCATTTTCAGATCTTCGTTTCCATGCATAGCATGGCTTCTTGATCAACATCTTTATAGATTCCTTTATTTCACATTTGATTAACAGCTGTCGTTTCGTCCTAACAGCTGCTATGTGTTTCACTTTGACAGCTGTCATCCTCAACCCTTGACATCTGTCCTTTCATTTGCTACCGAGATAGCATCCTTTCCCGCACCTCCTCTATATACTGGTCTGTGCACAGAGAGGCTACATATATAAAGCCAGTACTTTACTATATGATACTTTAGCTTAGTTCTCCCTTGTCTTATCTAGTGTTTGCAACATTAGTTTGCTGGCTAGATCAAGGTCCCCTAAGTCTCATCTTCATCCTAAGTCTCTTGCCACCTGCAGGCAAGACTCCTCAGTACTCTCTTCGACCTAGGAAACCTTGATATGCTCTACAAGCCACTTAGCAAGCTTACTTCATTCTTGCAAGGGCTACACTTGACCTTACCTGGGCCAAGTGTAACACTTGATACTTATCAAGTCAATCTTGTCCCATTGTCTTAGTGCTCTTAAGGGCTACACTCAGTCCTACCTGGGCTAAGTGTAACATTAATGGTATCTCCACCATCTCCCTCATATCCTGTCTGTGACAGCACCCTACTATGCCCTTCATATGTATATCTAGTAAACCCTCTACCCATATCTCTTACACTGGCCCTATAGCATGGCCTGTGCACTATAGCCATACATATATATATCTGAGCCCATACTTAGTGTTACTCTAGCTTTGTCCTACCTTCATACATGGGACTCTATGTCCAAGTCACCTTGTATATACAGTGAGTGAATAAACCATTGCAATGTTTGACCTCAATTCAATACATGAAGCATATTGCAATTATATGTGGGAATTGTGCTTAGTGTTGGTGAGATGAATTAGTCTACATACTCTTGGCTACAACATTACCCCCTAGGTCATGTGATTCTACTCAGGGCCTGCCAAGATATAGTCATTATAAAACAGTAACCTCATTGCAATGGTGTATTCACTTTTAAATTATGCATGAGATTCCATGTATATATGTGAATATTTGCATTTGTTTGATACTATAAACAAATATATACTATGTCTGAGTTTCAAACAGTTCCCACACTTTTCCTTTTCCTACTTTTACCATTATGAAATCTCTCTTTATTAATTGAAAAGCTACTATTCTAGCTCAGCTTTATGCTGGACATTCTACCTGCTCTATTGCCTCTCATATGGGCCTCAATGTCTCTACTGTGTCTATGCTCCACTCCCAATAGTGCCCAAACCTAGAAAAGTCCTCTGGTGGCTACTCATCCAAACTTTCTCCTATCAATATTCAGCATAGTATTCATTTTTTTTCAAGTAACAAGGCAGAAACTGCTGTTTAGGTTGCCAAAACTCTTTCCAACATTATTAACCAATCTCTCAATCCTAATACAGTCTGCCAGCACTTGAAAAAGTCTGGTATAAAGGCTGTAGTCAAAAAGAAATCACCTTTACTTTTTGCCAAATATCACATAGCTTATTTGGACTTTGCCTATACCCATAAAGATTGGACTATAGAGGACTGGAAGCATGTCATTTGGTCAGATGAGACCAAAATCAATTGCCTAGGGTCAGATGGTCACAAATGGGCATGAAAAAAGCCAGATAAGAGCCTTAGTAATAGGCTAGTAGAGGAAACTGTGAAGTTTGAAGGGGAATGTGGGGCTGTATGACTTGGCAAGAAGTTGGCTATGCTGCTAAGATTGATGGTAGGATGAATGGAGATCTCTACCTTTAAATTTTGAAGGATGAGCTGCAGAACTCCATGTGTACTATGATTTCAATCCTTCTGATGTCATCTTTTAGCAAGACAATAACCCCAAGCATACATGCAAAAAGGTCAAGGAATGGCTAGATGAACAGGAATTCAAGACTATGATATGGCCTGCCCAGTCTCCTGATATTAACCCTATTGAACATCTATGGGAATATATCAAAAGAAGGCTTGAAGAGTATGAGAATATTTCTAATGGAATAGTGAAGTTATGGGGGAGGACTCAAGAAAATACCAGCTGAGAAGTGTGAGAAGTTGATTTAAAGCATGCCCAGAAGGATTGAGGCAGTGGTTAGAGCAAAAGGAGGCCATACCAAGTACTAATAATACTCAAATATCAAAAGTGAATAAACCATTGCAATGAGGTTACTGTTTTATAATGGCTATATCTCAGCAGGCCCTGAGTGGAATCACATGACCTAGGGGGCAATGTTGTAGCCAAGAGTATGTACAGTAATTCATCTCACCAACACTAAGCACAATTCCCACATATAATTATGCTTCATGTATTGAATTGAGGTCAAACATTGCAATGGTTTATTTACTCACTGTAGGACTCCACATCCTAGACTCGGCTCCCTTGTGTATTCATGCACATTGTATCTCATGTCCAGTGCCCACAATATTAGTCACTTGCTTCCCTCCTTATCCCTTTGTGTTTCAAGTCACTTAGCAAGCCCCTGTCCAAACCTCTGTTAATACCAAGGCAATATGCCATTCTTTTGGGTTTTAGCTAAGCAGAACCATCCTTTCACTCATTAAATGACCTACAATAGGTCCTCCCCCACTCCAGTGTTCCTAGACAAGTCCTGAAAGATCTACACTATATCCTACCCAGGCATAGTGTAACACTAATCGTGACTCTATGGTTCATAGTGAGGCAATGTGTTCAGAGATTGGAGTTGCTCCATTCCATGTGGTGGAGAAGAGTTGTTGGAAAGAGTAGAAAGTGGAGGTGAGGTTTGGCATTTGATGGAGTGATAGGAGTGCATCAAACAGCACCTTAAAGGTGGCATGCTGTTGTGTTTTGAGCAGAAGTGCATCAGATATGTGATCCTATATAATTCCATGAGCTTTCTCATCTTGCTCAGTCCATTTTCAAAGCTCTTCTTTGGAGTTTGGAAATGTTGGGAGTAGGTCTGTGCCAGAACCACACCTAGTACCTTTTCTTGTCAGAGATTTGCAGTGATCTGGAGTTTCCAGATTTCAAAATTTGCTGGTTCTATAAGGACCTGGTATTTGGTGGGTTTGGAGGTGGATGTCTCAGGGGACATTTGTGGTGTTTGGAGGTGTCCAAGTGGTGCAGGGAAGATTTAGTGAGAGTGATGTTTTCTCATAAAATTTGTTTGATGAGGAAATTTTTGCTAGTGTGCACTAGCAGGGCTCATAACCTATCAAACTAAGTAAGGGCAGTAGTGCCCACTATATATACATTAGTTCATGTAGGTAATAATAATAAGTAGAAACTCACCTCAGCTAAAGTCCAATGAGGTGGAAGATAACTGAGGGAGATGAAATAAAAAATGTAACATAAGAGTCCATAGATGCAGGTATACTTGCATACCTTGCTGATAACTCCAACAGCTATTTAAGCAGCTCCTAAGTAACTCCTGTCAACTCCAAGGTGTTGGTGACAACTCTGGTGAACACCAATGAACTCCAACATAGGGGGTCAATTAGAGTTGGTCTGGAGTTGCTCAGAGTTAGGGGCTTTGACACCATGTAATTTGAATACTTCATCATGAAAAATCATTGCAACTCCTTTGCTTGTTATGGAACTTGTTACCAGAAAGATGTGGATCATTTTTGTTATGCTTGAACCTGGAGGGACAAGTGTAGACCCTTGGGGTTAGACAACTTTGCTGAGTGAGCTGGAGGATACGAAGTAGGGGTCTAGCATGTAGTGTAACCCAAGTGGTCGCCTAAGATATGCGAAGTACACGCAGGGCTTGAGGCACAAGTAACAAAGAGTAAAGGGGCAACTTGTATTGCCAGTGACGTAGGAGTACAATGCATATAGCAAGGGAGATGAAAGCTAGAGTATGGGTACTCTGTACACTGGTTTATATATGTATGGGCCGCGTGCACGGACCATGCTATGCTACCAAGTCATGACAAGTCGACGTGAGTCATGACAACGCTAAGTATATCAACCAATAGGAAAAGTAACACTGACCAAAGTTCCGCCAAGCTGTATGTGGAAAGGAAGAGCGGAAGTGAGAAATACAGGCGATGGTGTAAAGACGGGAATGAGGTGTCAGCGTACGAGATAATGAGGAATGGCATAAAGTGCACTACAATACGAGTGAGATAGACGAGAGATGTAGTGTGCAGAGTCTGTGAGTTTAGACGGATAAATGAGGATGAAGGGAAAAAGTGTAACATTACCCCCCCACTAGGGATGAGCGACTTCATGATTCTATAGCCCCCAAGTCAGAGTTTGAGGGACTGGTTTACAGGGGATCCCGTCATGTTACCGTAGGCCATGTCGTCATAGATGTCATCGCCATAATTGTCTATTACTTGGGGCATGGCAGGACGACGTGGAATAGCACGCTGGGTTTGCATGTGAGGTGGTGGCACTGGGATAGGACGGTTTCGTCCGTGGTGTCCTCGGGTACAGCAGATGGGAGAGTGGGCAATGGACGGAGGGTTGGAGGAGTCGGTGGATGGAGAAGGAGGAGGGGAGCGTGGTGTGGTCATATCGACGGTGAGCATTCGTGGGTGTTGTAGATTGCACTGCACCTGGGTATGACCTGGATGCCATAGGAGGCATGTAGAGCATTGGTAGTAGAGGCAGTTGACTCAAATATGCCCGAGGCGTTGACAATGGAAACACGCTTCAGCGAACCGTGGATGTGTGGGTAGGAGATATATGCGACCATGTCCTCCAGACCAGAAGGATTCCACTCATTCTGCAACTGTGAGTTCTTCCAAGGAGAGTGGGGAAAAGGAGGCGGAAGATAGGTCTTCAGTGAGGCATTGTACGTTCGCCTGATGACATAGATAAGTATCCAAGCAGTCTAGGAATTCTCTGAATTCCAGTTGGTAAGCTAGCTCCATCAAGGAGGTTTCGAGTTGGATAGTGACTGTACGCATGATGGATTGCAAGAATGCGATCATTGCATCGGAGTTGGAGTGAGGGTGGAGTGCTGCTCCGTGTAGACGATGGAGGGCAAGGAACGCTTGGTACAGGGAGTGGAGTGGGGAGTCCATATCAAGGTGGGCTTTGATAGAGATGGACATCTGGGAATCTAGGGTAAAGGCTCTGACTCGGAGGGCGTAATTGGGGTTGGGGTACCTGTCTCTCATCCTGTAAGCGGACATGGGTAAGTCTACAGCAATAAGAGGCGAAGATGGAATGTGGTTATCAAGAAGAGCATTAGCAGGATGGCTCTCCATAGCAATGGAGAAGTTCGAAGTATAAACAGTAGGTGATGTAGAATTAAAAAGAGGAGACGTAGCAGTTGGACTCTCAGTATGAGGGAGTTTGTTGTTGGGGGTGACGATGGGGGTGGTGACATTTGACGAGGTGATAGAGGATTCAGAGGAAAGAGAAGAGGCGTTGTTGTTGAGAGTGATGGCCATAAGGGTTCGGTGGATATTCTTAAAGCAGTAAATGGTGGAGGAGGCAAGGGAAGAGATAATTACGAAGAGAGTCGATGGCGGTTTTTATAATCAGAAAGGATGGTCTGTGCGTGAGAGAGATCGGCTTCTCCTATCCATGAGTCATCTTCCAGTGGGTATCCTTTCCATCGGATCAGGAATGAGTGGCGTGCGGCGGTTCCTTTGTGTTTTAATATCCGCTCTATTTCGAATTCTTCTTCGCCTTCGATTAGGTCGGGCGGTGGTCGGATGGTTCCAGGGTGTAGGGTTGTATTTTCTGAGAAGCACGATAAGAGGGAGGCATGGAATACCAGATGGACTTTCCATGTCTTTGGAAGGCATAGACGATAGGTGACTGGGGAAAGTACTTCGATGATAGAGAAGGGGCCTTCTCATTTTTGAGCGAATTTCGGGTTAGTGATCTGTTGCTTAAGATTAGTAGCTTCCAGCCATACTTTATTGTTTTTCTTGAATGGGACAAATTTCCCTTTGAATCTCTTCTTCATGGCTTCGTGTGCGAGGTTGTGGGCGGTGAGTGCTTCTTGTCTGATCTTGATTAGTGCGGAGATCCGTAGGTCGGCTGATGGGGAGTTAGAAGATGAGAATACTTCGGGTAGCGGGCGTGGTTCATATCCCATCATTAAAAAGAATGGGGATTTGTTAGTTATGGAGTGCGGTCTGTGATTATGGGTGAATTCTGCTTGGGTAATGGACTCCATCCATGTCATTGGGTAATTACCACAATAGATTCGTAAGTAAGTTTCTATTTCTTGATTTACTCGTTCAGTTTGGCCATCGGTCTGTGGGTGGTAAGCAGTAGATAGGGATAGATCATATTTAAGGAGTTTTCCCAATGCCTGAGCAAATTGGGATGCGAATTGAGGTCCCCTGTCAGAGATGAGTTTATCATATAGTCCGAATCTTTTGTATACAGATTCGAAAAATAACTCTGCTATGTTAGTGGCGGTGGCGGTTTTCCTGGTGGGGCAGAGTATTACCCCCTTAGTAAGCCTGTGGTCAACTACGACCAGCAGAGAGTCAAAACCGTGGAAGATAGGGAGATTGGTAATAAGATCACAGCTGACCTGCCGGAATGGGAGTGAAGAGGTCGAGGGGATTGGCGTCAATGGAGGAGTGGTTGGATGAGTGTTGGTCTTGTTGGCTTGGCATGTGGTGCAGGAGCTGACGTAAGATTTGACCATGGAGGCGAGACTGGGCCACCAGTAGTGAGGCATGAGGAGGGCACATGTTTTGAGGAAACCGGGGTGGCTGGCAGACGGGTGATCATGGGCTTGGGCGATTACCATAGTACGTAGGGATGGAGGGATGTAAACATGGTTGTTGTAAAGAAGTAGGCCATCTATGTTCTGGAAGGAGGAGAGGCCGGAGCGAAGAAAGGCCGGAGTGGTCAAGTCGAGTTGTTGGAGTATACCCAAGGCGGTGGGGTCACTGGCGGTGGCTGATGTCAGGATGGAGTTCAGGGTGGTGTCGATGAGGTTTATGAATAACGTAGGTGGGAGCATGGTGACATCATGGTTATCTGCAGGAGAGGGGCCATGGTCCGCTCAGCGTGATAACGCATCTGGAGCGGAGAGTTGGGAACCGGGGATGTGTTCCAATTGGATGTCGAAGTCGGCGAGGTCCAGGAGCCATCTGGCTTGTCACCAGTTAAGTTTTTGAGCTTCTTTAAAGTATGTTAGATTTTTGTGGTCAGTTTGTATGCATACGGGGGTGGAACTGCCTATTAGATAGTGTCTCCAGGACTTGAGGGCGCGGATGATAGCGAGTAGTTCCCTGTCGTAGATGTCATAGTTTTGTTCTGTGGGGGAGAACGACTGGGAGAGATATGAGCATGGTTGGAGTTGGCCATGCTTGTTTTCTTGCATAAGGACTCTGCTGGAGGCTACTAGGGAGGCGTTAGTAGCTATGGTGAATGGTTTGGTAATGTTCAGGAATGCGAGTACAGGTTTGGAGAGGAATAGGGATTTCAGTTGAAGGAAGGCATTTTGACAAGCCGGAGTCCAATGCCAGTGGTGTTCTTTTCTGGTTAGTTCGATTAGTGGACACATGATGTTAGAATATCTGGGGATGAATTTGCAATAGAAATTCGCAAAACCAAGGAATGACCTGGTTTCCTTGACGGTGGTGGGTGTTGGCCATTGAGCGATCCCGTCCAATTTCACTGGGTCCATTGTGATAGATCCTTCCTTGATTATCATACCAAGGTAGTCCACTTGGTTCTTATTGAAGTCGCATTTTTCCAGTTTGAGATGAAGATTGAGTTCCTTCATTCATTCCAGGACGCGTCTGGTGCGTTCATCGTGGGTTTTCTGATTGGCGGAAAATATTAGTAGGTCGTCCATGTAAATAACCAATCATCCTTCCGTGATGAGGTCATGGAAGGAGTTGTTCATGAATCATTGGAAGGTGGCAAGGGAGTTGGATAGACTGAAGAACATGACCGTTGGTTCGAATAAGCCTTTATGAGTAATGAATGCTGCCTTCCATTGGTGACCTTCTTTGATGCGGACATTGTTGTATCCCCATCATACGTCGAACTTGGTAACACTTTGGCGTCTTTCAGTTTGTCTATTAAATCGGAGATGAGCGGTAGTGGGTATGCATCACATATAGTATGTGAGTTTAGGTAGCAATAGTCTTGGCAAGGTCGTAATTTTCCATCCTTCTTTTTGATAAAGAAGAAGGGGGAGGCTTGCGGTGATTTGGACGGCCAAATTTTCTTGGATTTTAAATTTTCTTTAAGAAAGGCTTCTGTGGCTTCTCGTTCATTAGCGTTCAGTGGGTAGAGTTTACCTATCTTCGGTTGAAAGGATTCCTTGAGATTAATTTCATGGTCGTAAGGTCGGGTCAGAGGCATTTGATCGTTTTCAGAAGGGGAGAATACTTTGGCATATTCTTGGTATTCTTTAGGTAATTCGGTTTTTGGTTTCTTGGGGATGGCATCGATGGCGAGTTGGGTAGACATGGTGGCGTGGACGAAACGTTGTTCTATTTTGTTGATTCGTTGGATGGATTTCTTGGCCTTTGCTACAGTGTGGGTCAGTTCCTCTTCCAAGGATCTACATTGGAGGTATTGGAAGAAGTGATCGCATTCTTCTTTTACCATATTGATATGATGAGGAGGGGGTCATCTCTTTTGTAAGGTGGTGTTATGATACGGGATTTTATCTTAGAATCCCATGACTATTCTTTTTCCCTGATCATGTGACCACTCCGTCCCTTCACATCATCACTCTATCCCCTGTCACATTTTCACATCTTCACCCTCT
>JBBPKD010000942.1:0-13133 GCA_038089075.1 Singerocomus inundabilis
GTGAGAGGACTGCACCAGTTGTGAAATCTGATGCATCAGCTTCAATCCACATGGGTTTAGACATGTCAGGGAAAATGAAGAGGGGTGCAGAGGTGAATGTGTTCTTCAGCATATCAAACACTTGCTGTTGAGGGAGATTTCATTCGAAAGAAGTGTCTTTGCATGTGAGTGTGGTTAGTGATTTTAAGATTTCCACAAAATCTTTGATGAAATGACAGTAGTAGTTGCAAAGACCAAGGAAAGATTGAATGTTCTTGATTTTCTTTGGCACTGGCCAATCTAGAATGGCATTGACCTTGCCTTTTTGCATCTCTACTCTGTTTTTGGAAATAACCATCCCTAGGAAATCAACCTTGTCTTGTGAAAAGTGACACTTGGATGGCTTGGTGTACAAATTGTTGTCATGAAGTCACTGGAGGACTTTCCAAACTATTTTTTCATGTTCTTTATGAGTCTTGCCCTTGGTGAAGACTGATATATTGTCTAGATAAATAAGAATGCAAATCCACATATCTCCATAGATATTGTTCATCATCTGCTGGAATGTTGCTGGTGAATTAGTTATGCTGAAGTACATGACCAATGGTTTGTAAGTGCCTTCAGGTGTGATGAAAGTGCCTTTCCATTTGTCATCTTCTTTGATGTGAACATTGTTGTAACCCCAGCAAAGATTCAGAGTGGTGAACATATTGGCATCTTTAAGCCAATCGATGAGAGTTAAGATAAGGGGAAGGGAATAGGCATTTTTGACTGTGCCTTCATTTAAATATTGGTAGTTCATAACCATTCTTTTCTTTTCATTCTTTTTTGGAATAAAGAAGACTAGAGCTGTCTGGGGAGACTTGGAAGGCTAAATATATCCTTTCTTCAACTCCTTGGATAAGAAGGTATGAACTTCTTCTTGCTCAGCATCAGAAAGTGGAATAACATGACCTTTTTTTGGCATGAAATCTTCCTTGAGTTCAATAGTGTGATCCCATGGTTTCCTCTCAGGTAATTTGTTAGATTCTTCTTTTAAGAATATGTCTAAGAAGTCATGGTAAATCTTGGATACTGCCTTCTCAAGTTTGATTCACTCCTCTGCAGAAATTGCATGAAGATTGGCAGTCAGCTTCTGATGAGCTTGGCAAGAGGGAGTACATTGAGGGAATGAAATAGTTTTTTCAACCCAATCTATGGCAGGGTTGTGGCAAGCAAGCCAATCATAACCAATAATTATTTGATAAGTGTCTAGTGTTGAAACCAGAATGTCTAGGGCTTTGGAGTGATTAGTGAGAGTGATATAAAGAAAAACGTAATGAGTGATAGTTCCTTGAGCATTGATTAACTGTTATGGAACTGCTTTTTCTAATCACATGACCACTTTGACCCTTCACATCATCATGCCTTCACCCTGTCATGTTATCACATCTTCACTCTCTTCACCTCTTCACAACTTCACACCGATCACTACTTCACAATCATTACCTACAGGCAGCAATGCTTTCTTTATCTCTGCTCTACCCTTCAATCGGTATGATCACTCCTCACAACCCTGCAAGATCCTAGATGGATCTCTGCCACAATCCTCTCCCTGAGTGGTCACACTTTGTGATTGTTTACCCTTCCATTCTTCTAGCAATAAGGTATGCTTCTGATCTTCTCACCTCATTGCCTTACCTTGCATTTCCCTCATGGACTCTTACAATATAACCCTTTACCCATTAATCACTGTATACCCTAGACCCAGTTACAGCTTGGTCTGTGCACTTCCCTGTAACATATATAAGAGGTTCTGAGTTGGCTGGCATCCCCCTAGCCTAATCCACTTGTTAACCTTCTACCCTGCCTACTAAGGTGGCCTAGTGAGCACTCTGACTTGTAGATGATGACTATTCACCTGCCCACCAGCAATGGTGCCCAGGAGTGAGGTTGTCTGGAGATGAAGCCATCCCCACTTCCCTACCCAGTCCAGCCAGCAAGCTTGCATCCCAGTCAAGACATATCCCAGTACTTGCAGTGCATATCACACTTGTTTCCTCTTATTTAACCAGCCAGGTCTTCACCATTGTATTGAGCCAAGACATTCAGAACATAAACAAGATACACCACATGACTCAAGCCAGAAGCAGTTGGCAAGATGATGTTATACCATTGATACAGTTAGGCTTCACTGCCATTGTACCTTAATCTTATTACCAGTTACTGGAGTGGCTTTGGCTCTTATGAAGATCCAGTGGTTGCACCAGAGCACTCAGATACAGGGTGGCACCCTAAATCAGCTTTCAAGGATGACAACCTGGTGAACAGTCATGTGATTACCCAAGAGCCAGACACCTCACTCTATGGTGTAAAACAAATAATCTCCTTGGTGTGTACAAGGAGAGTTAGTAGTAAGATGAAGGAATAATTGGCTTATCTTAAAGGGATTCAAGAAGAGAAGAAAAATAAAGGTGAAGCTCCGGACTTACTTTCCCCTTGAATAGGCTGTATCGGACATTACTCCTAAGCTCTGTAGGCAGTAGAACCCAATACAAAGTGATGGCATGACAATATGATATGAACTGAGTGTCCAGACATATAGGTTGTGACTTAAGACTTGAAAATGGTGGTATCAGGTGCAGATCTGACAGACTCAAAACTTTGATGGAAAAAAAGCTCCATTTCGAGTGTATGTATACCTGTTTATAGTCCGGGCACACTCAGGACTTATGTAAGTAGTGTAGAATTGATGTATAAGTAAATGAAGTACATCTGAAAGCAAGTGAAGTGGGAGGGAATGGATAGGATGTGTAAATTATATGTAATGTCTAATAGGTGAAATGCATAAGGTCCAAATGTACCTGACAGTGTCCAAAACATGTCCAGTGCAGTAGAAATTAAGAGAGAAAAAGCAGAACACTCACCAAAAGGCTTACTAGGCACCAGATGTTTTAGGAACATGGATTATGGGGACATGGACTTGTTGCAGGAATCTGGATGTATGCTGGATGCATGGTATTGAAGGGGACAATGGGGACAACCTGGATTGTGTGCATAGGTGGAAAAGTAGGTCTTTACCATTATAAGGAATGTCAGTTTCTTACATCTGCAGGTGACTTGGATACTGACTGTCCTCAGTCAGCATGTGATGCTTACATAAGCATACTGGGTGCAAAAACAACATGGTTGCCTACTTGCCACCTTTTTGCCCATCTACTTTCATCCGCCCTTATCTAACCTCATTAGCATCTCCACTATGTCTGCTTTTCTTGCTGAGATCATCTGTAACAATGAATCTACACTTCCTGGATCTGACCCCAAGGTGGTGTTGCAAGTGAAATATAACTGTGCCCTCAAAAATGTCCTGGCACAAGCAAAGACAATTCCTGACAACAAGGAGGAGTTGTTGGAGGAGCAGAAGATGTGGATAAAGGAGTGGATGATGTGCTTGGTACATCCAGCTATACATTATATATCTCATACCCTTCTAACATCCCTAGGAAATGTTGAGTGCCATGCAAATGAATGCAAAGGAGGCTGGGCTGCTGACCCAGATCACTGGGGATGCTAAGATGCAGCTGGGTGAGGCTGGGGGATGGTATGACCTATGGCAGGGTTGTGGTGCTGAATGTGTGAAGGAGAAGGTGCAGGCCTTCCTTTGGGCCTCTTTATCAACAGACACTGTCTCTGAGCCCACTGATGGTCCTAAACATGCCATGGAGGTTGTTATTGAGCTGTTATGTTCCAAACAAAAGGTAAGTATCAACATGTATCAAGGAGATGGCTTTAATGTGGATTACCAGTGCACTCAGTTGAGTATGGCCAAACTGGCTGATCGTTGTGACTGCAAAGGAGCTACACTGCCTAGCCTAACTCTGTGGTCCTGTTGGGCAACCTGGCATGCATTCTATGGGGTAATAACCATAAGATGTTGAATGAGTAGAGTGCTGGACAGCAGAGAGGGGGATGCAGTATAATAGAGGGGGCAGAGTGTCAGGGGAGCCCACTACTTTGGGAACTCCTAGTGGACTATTGCACCACTATAGTAGACACAGTACTCTTGCAACTGGTCTCTGTCACCATCTTAATACTAGGGCCTGATACCACTAGCATAATCGTTGTTATATCAAAGGGGTACTTGGATAATCACATGACTATCTGCAGGGAGTCACCCTTAAGGCGCGATGCCTTAGCCATGTAGGCTCTGGAATAAATTAGTAACCACTAATGAATGTGTTATGTACTGGTTGATCTGGAAGGGGGTCTTCCTGGGATACAAGTTTGAACTTGCTGGCTGGACTGGGGAGGGAGGGGTTGGCTTTATCTCCAAAGTGTCTCACTCCCAGGTACCATTGCTGGCAGGTGGGCAAATAGCACTTTGCTACTTGCCATTCTTAACTTCACTAGGCCACTGGTAAGGGCAGAGTAGGAGAGGTAACAAGTGGATTAGGCTGAGGGGACACCAGCCAACTCATAACCCCTTATATACAGTTACAGGGGATACACAGACCAAGCTGTGCATTGTCTAGGGTATATGGTAATTAATGTAAGGCTATGTAGAGTAAGGGGTTAAGTCCATGAGGTAGCAGTAAGGCTAACCTCAATGTAAAGGTAAGGCTAGCCCTGAAAAGATCAGAATGGAAGGGTGTAGCAATAAAAGAGAAGTGGAAGATCAATCACAAAGTGTGAAAAATCAAGGGGAGAATTGTGGCAGAGATCCATCAAGGATCTTGCAGGGTCTTGACCAATCAGATTAGGAATGAGAGGTGAGGAGGAGGCATGGTAGCCTGTAGGTGATGATTGAGGGTTAGGGATGATTGGTGATGTCATGAAAGGGTGAAGGTAGAGATAAGATAAGATTGTGAGGACATGATGAGGAGAGGGCATGAATGTGTGAAGGGGTGAGAAGGTCATGTGATCAGGGAAAAGATAGTCATAGAGAATTGCAAGTACAATTCCCATATCATAACACTGATGAGGTGGTAGAGATTGGAAAAGACCTTGTATTCCATGATCTGCCCTGTGCAAGATGCATGCAGCTCAATGTTGTCTGCTGGGGGAAGCCATGGCAATCATGTGAGTTGTGCTGGCAATATAAGAAGAGGTGTAACAAGTCAGCTGGCAAACCTTTCAAGCCCTCCAAGATACCCATGTGAGCTGGAAAGTCATCTGGTGAGTGATTAGATTCCCATCCTGACTGCCTATGCTTATTCTAGCTAGCTTGCCCTCATTGTCAGCTCTCATCTCCCTCTACCATCATAGATTCAGACATTGAAATGGTGTCCCCCAAGTTGGAGGGTAAGCATCATGCTAACCCACCCATAGCCAGTGGGTCCAGCCAGTTTGCAAGCTCTGCACTGGTCAACCAGGTGAATCAGACCAAGCTTGCTGTATGGTCAGTGCAGGCTGCACTTAAGGCTGTGGAGGTGGAGATGGGAAAGGTGGTCTGAGAGCTTGCAGGATTGAAAAGCAAGCTTGGTTTGTAGTTTTGATTATCCTGTCCATGTCCCCTTGTTATAGTCCTAGTCCTTGTCTGTAAGCCTTTTGGATCTATGTGATAAGGGAGAAATAAATGTGAGTGAAGTATAATTCAAAATGAAATGATCATTGTCTGTATCTATTTGTCCTTTTTTTCCTGTCTATGTTCTTTGTTCAATGAAACAATGAGTGTGACATTCCCATGCATGGGTAAAGTCTGAATCAAGTATCATATGTCTGGGACATAAAGGAGCTTTGTTCAGTGTAGAAGGATAGGTGGTCTTCAACCTGGAATGATTGTTTGGTTTGTGTGTCTCTATAGTATTAGCCGGCTGTTTTTCTCACTTTGTTAAGTACGGATGTGATGGATATGAAACTCTGAATGAATACTGGGATGGAAAGGAGTTGAATGAGATCACTGGACTAATCCCAGGGTGGAACGGAGGTTTCTGGGCAAATGCCAGGATGGAAATGAGTGTTGTACAATAGTATATGGTTGGTTTTATTATGGGGTTTGAAGTTGGGGTGGTATGGTTTAGTATAGGTCATCCATTTCTGGATCTTCATCATTCAACTCTTGTACCTCTTTGCCTGCCATTTTGTCCAAGTCTTCATTGTCATGTCCTATTAGATCAGTAACTGGTATTGATGCAGTAGACCTTGCATGGTAAGGGATAATTCAAAACACTGCATATCACAACTTGGATACCATTCCATCTAACTTGACCAGGATGTATGAACCTCCAGTTGTCCTGCAAAGAACAACCATCAGTTCAATATATCAAGACTTCATCTTCCAGTTCAGCTCCTTCTCTATCTTTGAATTTCAGCCAGGACTAGTTGTCTGGGTGTGAAGTTGTAGTTCTTGATCCAGTTCTTGTATATGGCTTCAAATTATTTAGTTGATGTAAACCACACAGTGAGAACTCAATCTCGAATGGATTCTAAGTCCTTGCACCACTTCTGCAATTGGTGCACATGCCAGCCTATCAGTCTGGATGTAGAGAGTTAGTCAGTATCCAGGAGAGGAACAAGAAATGTTGCCTCTGTGAGGTTAAAGAGAAACAAGGGCTCTATATCATGTGCCATGAAATAAGGTGATAGATTGGTTGCTTTTGAGATGGTGACCCTTTTGGCCCAAAACACAGAGTGCACTGTCTGATGCCAGTGCACCTCTCCCAGGGTGCTTTTCATGATGGCCTCCCAGACATTGAAATGGTGGCACTCTACAATCCCATTTGCTTGGGAATTGTAGGGGCTTATTCATATGTGGCAGACATTGTGTCATGTCAATAGGTGATTGAGTGCTTGAACAAATGCTGGACCATTGTTGGTCACAATCTCTGTGACCAGACCCCATTGACATAGGATGTCTTTGAATATAAATGATGCAATTCCAGCAGCATTCTCAGATCAAAGCATTTTCCATTCTGGATAGGCAGTCAGTGCACAATGAGCATGAATGATGTATCAGTAACTGCTGGCTCTTGGCATGAGCATGGTGTCTATGTGGACCTTATGAAAAAGGCTGCTGACAACCAGTATTGAGAGGGGTATGTGTTACACCTGGCCTGGGTAGGGTCGGGTGTAGACCTTGCTAGGACTCTTCCTGAGGTCTTGGAATGAAGGAGAGGATAATGAGGGCTTCTACTAAGCTGTTAGCGAGTGAATTGAGTGGCTCTACTCATCTAGAGCCCGAGGGAACTCTGAGATACCCCTGAGTCGATAGAGGTTCTTGCTGGGTCTTGCTGAGCGACGAGAAGGCTAGCAAGTGAGGAGGGAAGCAAGCAACTACATTGCAAGCTATATCCGAAAGTACAATGTGCACTGTGAGTACACAAGGGAGCCTGTCTAAGTGCTATGCCAAGGTACAAGGATATTGAGTCCAGTACAAAGGTAGAACAAAGCTAAAGTACAAGTACATGTAACTGTAGCTTTAAGTACGTGGGGGAAACGGTGCACAGACCATGGACAGGTTCAGGGGATGGGCAGAGGGAATACCGTATGTAGGGTAGGATGTACGGTGGGTCTAGGGGTCGCTGTCATGGACAGGGGACGAAGGAGATGGTAGAAAGACTGTCGACTAAGTAGGGACAATTGTCAAATGATGGAATGGTGGATCAAAGAAAACTCATCAGGGTATGGAAGCGAAGAGCGGAAGGAAGAAGCCCTGATAGTATCAGCGGGGTTCACCAGACAGGTGACAAGGAATGACTCGAGGAAGGCCTAGGGGCGAGACTAGGTGATGCGAGATGTAAGGCATGTGATGAGCACATGACGAGAGGTAAGGTTGGTCTTTGTGAGCGTCAGATGATGAGGCATGTGATAGGAGCATGTGACGAGGAAGTCTTGCAGAGATGCACAAAGGAGGTGCAGGGTCATAGGCGAAGATATAGCTGGGAAAGCTATAGGTAAACTATGCGGTGAGTCTAGCATAGAGTGAGTCAAAGGGAAGTCATGAGGTGACTAGACGAGAGGAGAGGGTCTAGAGGTCGATGGTGGGAAGGTCATGTGATAGGTCACATGATCGGAAGTACTCTGGAGGTCATGTGAGGTTGTATGTGACGAGAGATGTGTGGCGGCGAGGTACACGAGTCTAGGGAGACAAGTGTAGCGAGTGTAGCAAAGAAAAAGGTAGTTAGGGGATGAATCGTAACATTACCCCCTTACTAAGGTTTGAACTACCAGTGAAAAATCTTCTCTGATAGAGTCCATGGGTGGTGTGTGTGATGAGGCGTTTCTTGGGTTCTAGGAACACTTGGTATGTCTTCCAGGTGATGGCTGGATGAGGAGAGAGATCTTGTCAAGGTGGTGATGTCTGTGTTATCTGGAGGATGCTGGATCCACTAGGTTGCTAACAACTTGGGTAGGAGTTGCGCAGGTGTGGGGTTTTGTTGTTGCCATGAAGGAAGTGAGTGGCATTGCTACAAAGCTCAGAGCAGGGTTCTTTGATGGGGTTTACTCGCCAGGAGTACAAGGGTTCACTGAGGCCTGGGAAGTGGCTGAGGTTTTTAAGGGGATTCTAAAGATACAAAAGGGAAAATGAAGTTTCAAGAAAAAGAGTTGCTTGCCAGTGCAAGTGCATAGGGATGGTCAATTTTGACCTGGTGGTGTGGTCTTTTCTGGATTTTCTCTGGGTAGGGTTTACAAGGTTCCAAGGTGCAACAAACTCTGAAGTCGAGACTTTCTTGGAAATCCAGGTACTCATGGGGGCATCAAATAGGTTACCTAACCTTTCAACCACTGCTGGCAAAGGGATCCTACTTGCAGTGCTTTTAAGTTCAATGTCAGGGTTTATTCTCGGTGACTGGGAGACTGTGCGTGTTGCCAAGGGCGATGTCTTCGTTCTTTTGGATTTACAAAGGCAATGACTGAGGTACGGGGTCTTGGTCTTCTGTGTGAGGTTCTTCTGTAGAACTGGAGGTCTACTGGGTTCGGTTTATATATGTGATGGTGTTGTTAGTTTATTCACATGATGTGGTGAGACAAGTTAGTTTAACCACATAACAAGGTGGGGATCGATGATGTAGGTGCCCTAGAGTCGGTAGTGGTGGATCGTGGGAGATGCCAGTACATGTGGGGGAGCTTCAGGGTTTTAGATCTTCTCAAGATCTTCTGTGGTTTACTAGTTTGTTTAAGTGATTACGTGGTTTTTGTTGTTTCTTCTAAGGAGGATCGCATAGATCCGGTGGCATGGGGGTCTTGGAGATGTGAGTCAGTTTTACCTCATGACATGGAGGGGACCTAAGGCAAAGGTTCCATAGATGCTGGGTATCGGAGGAGGGTGGAAATTGATATATGGGGGTCGAATGTTGAGGTGGAGAGTGCACAGCAAGTATGCGATGCGTATTTCAAAGGGAAAAGTTCATCCTGTGGGCGTGGGGAGTAGCGCAAACAAGGGACAACAAAGGTAAAAGAGGGAAATCACCCCCTTACTAATCCTCAAATCACCCGATTTAGGATCTTCAATATATCTCTGTTGGATCCTTTCCGGGTTTTAGGTTTCTCATGTTCCGTGTTGATGATTAACCATGTCTTCTTCTTCTAAGAAGCCTTGATTGAGGGTTTTCATCTGGGTATCTCGTGGGCAAGTTTCAATCTTTGTTATATGAAGTTTCAGTGTGATAGTTTATACTCGCTTTCGGAGTAGATCCATTGGTGTAATCCTGTGGGCAGAGGCGGTGAGCTGCGAACTCGGTTGACATAACCTTTAGGGAGCAGAGGCATTGAATCATCTCAGTTTCTGTTCATGAAGGAACTTCGCTTGTTAGACTCTAGCGACTTTGAGTGTCTTGTGGGGTTGCCTAATACAGATAGGACTTCTCTAGTTATACTCGTAGTGAGTTGCCGTGGACGTGGTAACATTGATCTAATGTCAGTGTTGACCATTGGTATCCAAGGGCCTAGGGTTTCATAGTTTATCCTTATTGCAGAGGGGACCGATGACTTGGATTCCATAGAGCTGGATCTCGGTGGGAATGTGTAAGAAGTTGAGGTCAAGGATCATGCCATGAGAAGGCATCTTCGTGGGGAGATCTAGGATCTGGGCATGAAGCCACTTAAGGCAACGTTGAGGATCTTTGATCAGAGTTGGTTAAGTTTAACCTCATTCCAGGAGGTTTCCTAAGGTGTCAAGATCTGATGTCAGTGACTAGAAACAAGGGTTTTGTAGTTTCACGTCATTGCAGATGTTTCCTAAATATCAACTCTTGAGTCAAGAAACTGGGGATTGGAACCACGTTCATAGTAGTGGTGATTATCTTGTGAACTGAAGTATGGGCGATGATTCGCCTATTGACTGAGGTCTTCTGGGTGTTGCCTCAGATGAGGACTTGTGTTGGTTCCGAAGTACAAGCATTGGATGCCTGGGGACTAAGGATGTTTCTTGGTGTTTAGCTTGGGGAGCTGATGTTTTATATTGCCAAAGTATCGTCAATGTTCGTCGAGGGACTGAGGTCAAGGTGGTGGCTAAGTTTAGACTTGTTCCAGGAGTCTTCTGTGATACCAAAGTATAGGCTTCATGAAGCCTGGTGACTGAGGTGTTTAGATAAACAACTGATGGCTAGAGACAGAGGGAACAAGTGAGATGGTTAAGTTTTACCACATTCCAGGTGGTATCCTGGGTACCGAAGTATCAGCTGAGGGGAGCCGAGGGACTGAGGTCTTGCGGAGAACGAGTTTAGCCATGTCTCAGGTGGTCGCCAGATTGTTGACACTGATGTCTAGTGACTGGGGCCGCGGGTGTGGACAAGTTTAGCCTCCTTCTGGGAGGTACCAAAGTATTGATCCTGGGATCCAGGAACTGAGGTTTAAGTATCTGGGGCAAGGTTGAAGGAAAAAGCTGAGGTGCATGGAGACAGACAAGTCTTTAACTGGGTTTCAGGTGGTAGATCTGAAGTATTGGCTTTGTGAAGCCCATTGACTGAGAATTAGAGTGGTCTAGTGTTGGTCTGTTGATTCGTGGACGCTGGTATAGATAGCCAGGACAAAGGTCTGGGTTTTCTGAAGTTTTTTGAGGGGGGTGATAGGTTACGAGGGGAGAACAAAGTGAAAAAGATCTGCGTTAGTGCGTCGTTTGCACTCTCCATAATGGTTCAACTATAGAGTCAACTCTTGACTAGGTGAGGCATTTCGTATATGCCAAAGGTTCAAAGTTGCGACTGATGGGGTTATTTAGATATAACCGGCGTACTACTTGAAGTAGTTGCAGGGATGGACATTGACTAGCCAATTAAGGCCAAAGTTCTCTGAGAAAATCAACTAATGTGATGATCAGTGAGTTCTACACAGTCAAATGAAATGTTCTCGTGAAGCGAAAGCTTTTTCTTCTTGGATCACAGTGGATGTGACCATATAAGGTTGTCTTGATGCCTTGAACAAGGTTCTCAGGTTGGAGATTCATCTGATGTGAAGGTTCAACAGTTCTGGGTTCCAATGTCTGGGTTCTTCTTGGTCGGACGAAGGTCTGAGTCGTGACTATGTAGGGTCATCTTCTAGATTACTCTATAAGAGGGTTTCTTGTTTATCTTGTAGTCTCTGACAAGGTTCCGTGGGTCGAGGTTTCAACTGATGTGAAGGATAAATGTGTTCGGATGACTCATATTCAACGTCTTCATATAGTGTTGCCATAATGTCAGCAGTGGTACAGCTTATTCCGCATCTACTGCAAGTTACTACATACCCAGGGATGACCATTGAATGGTCGGTTGGGTTTGACTTGTAAGAGAGTCCCTAGGTTAGTGACTTTGTTCGTGCCATACTCATTAGTCAGGTTTTCAGTTTGCTAGGCCAAGATTGCCATGCCTTCTTAATGAGCAAACTAGAGGTCTAGAGTGATCAGCGGTTGCTACCTAAAGTAGCTGAGGGATTGTCCTAAAAGAAGGGGGCAGCGTTTTAGTAACTGTCTTGAGCAGTTCACAGCCTTCCTGGGGACAGAGAAGCAGGGCTTTGAGGTACCATCTAAAATGGTCAGTAGAGTTCTTCGAGGAGAGGGAAGAGAGATAATGAATTGAAATGATTCCAGGGTTGAGTGAGTCTTGGTTAGTGCCAAACCAATTTTGGGGCAGATGGTACACAAGTCCATCCGTGCCATGCCTTGCAATCGGCTAACCGGGGTCTCAGGGTTGCGAATGTGTTCCGGGATATTGGCGAAGGTCGCCAGATTGTCTAGGTCAGGTTAGACTTTTCTAGGCCCAAGGTATGATGAGGTAGTCATCTGGGTACTATCTGTGATAGCTGGGAGGTGCCGGGTGTGTAGGGAAAACCGTGGTTTATGCCAAGTTCTTCTCTGAGTGTTCGAGATGTCATTCTTGAGGTGCCATGCTGTTCGAAGAATAAACGTGGGTCAGATAAGGTGGACACTGAGGGGGAGTCGAGGAGCAGAGGGTGTTGGCTTTGATGCCGTCAGGGTGATGCGCAGTGATGTGCCAAGTGCGTGTGGTACATGGGGAGTTTGGTGGAGAACCGATCGTGGGGTGCACGTTTATGCGTCTCGTGAGTAGTGCTGGTTTTGCACGCGATAGGGGTTACCTGTGGGACAAAACTCATGAGCGTATCTCTTATGCTTGCTTCCGTAGGTTCTTCGGTGGGGTATGTGTTATCCGTGATGACTGTGGTTCTTCTAGGTCTTGCCGTCTTCTTTGGCCATGGTTTCTCGGGGTTGTGCACGTACTGCGCGTCTTCTGGTCAAGTGGTGCTGAGGTGATGTTCTTCGTTGATCTCAGTGAGCCACATTGGTAGCTGTTGGTCGGGTTTGCGGGTTCCGTATTGTCGTAGTCCAGTGATACAGTGTAGCTCTTAGTGGTTTGGTGGAGGAGCATGAGGCATGTGCTAGTCACGTGTTACTGTGTTTTTTCTGGATGTTGGTCGTCTATCATGGTGTGGAAGGGAGTGACACATCTTCTACACATGTTGCTGGGTGCTGGGGTATTCATGGTATAGGTTTCATAGGTCATACAAGTCCTGGGCGCATAAATTGCGCGTCTTCGAGTGATGCCATCTTCAATCAGCAGGATGACGAGAGTTCAGGATTGTCGGGTAAGATCTTCGATCTTCAGGGTCGCTGTGTCGTTGGGGCGGCACGAGGGCGGATACGGACTAGCTGGTACTAGCCATGATTGCGAGCTTTGTTCTTTTGTTACACCTGGCCCGGGTAGGGTTGGGTGTAGATCTTGCTAGGACTCTTCCTGAGATCT
>JBBPKD010000943.1:0-13125 GCA_038089075.1 Singerocomus inundabilis
GCAAAGGCCCCTATTGGCCGCTTTTACTAAGATTAGATAAGGTCCTACTATACAGTAGATTAGATAACCTTATCTCACACCCCCTGTATATAGAGCCTCTAGCTCTACACTAATATACAGAGACAATCAGAGACAAATAGAGTGGTTCACTACATCTCCACCACCTGGTAGAGCCTGAGAGGTTCCTCCTCTGCTGGCGCCCTAGTGGCTGCCCACCTTGGTTCAACAATAATTGCAATATGCTTCATGTATTGAATTAAGATCAAACATTGCAACAGTTTATTCACTCACTGTATGGTAGGAATATAACAATGTCCACATCAAAGAAGGCAATGAATGGAAAGAAGTGTTCATTACTCCCAAAGGTGCTTACAAACCACTTGTTATGTATTTCGGCATGACAAATTCTTCAGCAATGTTTCAACAAATAATGAACAACATTTATGGAGACATGTGGATCTGTGTCTTAATCTATCTGAATGACATCAACATTTTTATGAAAGGAAAAACACATGCTGAGCATGAACAAATTGTTTTGGAAGTATTACAATGTCTTTGGGATAATAACTTATATGCTAAACCATCTAAATGTCATTTCTCCCAAAACAAGATAGACTTCCTAGGTATGATTATATTCAAGAAAGGAGTCAAAATGCAAAAAGAAAAAGTAGATGCTATTCTGGAATGGCCAGTTTCTCATCACATCAAAGACATTCAATCTTTTCTTGGACTATATAATTATTATCAATGTTTCATTCAAAACTTCACAGACATTTTGAAACTGTTGACTTCTCTAATAAAGAAAGATTAGCCATTTGTCTGGGAAGATTCCCAACAACAAGCTTTCAACAAGCTTAAATCACACTTTACCTCAGCACCTCTCCTAGTTTTCCCTGATACTTATCTTCCTATGAGATTAGAAGCTGATGCTTTAGATCTTGCAACAGGTACTGTTTTCTCTCAACAATGCAAAGATGGCCTGTGGTAACCTTGTGCATTCTACTTGTATTCTTTCTCCAAGAAAAAAAGAAACTATCCTATTTACAATAAAGAACTTCTAGCTATTATTAGAGTGTTACAAGAATGGCAACACTATCTAATTGGTCTGCCCCATTTTGAAATATGGACAAATCACAAAAACTTAGAATTTTGGAAAAAACTGCAAGACCTATCTTAACATCAGGCATGGTGGCATGCAAATATTCTTGAACATAACTTCCAGATTCACTACAAACCTGGAAGTCAAAATGGAAGAGCTGATGCTTTGTCAAGAAGATCTGATTATGATAATGCAGCAGAAAAAATAAACACAAATATCACCATACTTCCTCCTTTCTCTTTTGCTCAAAATATCTCTATTTCATCCTTGTTTTATCAGAAAATCAGAGAAGCTACATTATCAATGACTGATGATATCCCACATCAGTTTGAGTATGATGGGAAATCTGGTACATTCAAAAAGAATATTTGTATCTATGTCCCTAAATCCCTTCAAACCAAATGCTTGACTTTATGTCATGATTCTCCCCTTGCAGGTCATTCAGATCAAGCAAGAACACTACACTTGCTTTCCAGATATTTCAACTGGCCTGGTGTCACCAAGGATTTGAAATTCTATATTTCCTCTTGTCAAGTCTGCACAATTTCCAGAGGAAAACAAAATACCTCAGAAGTTGCTTTTTTACCTCTTTCCACAGCATCTGCTCCATGGAAAGATATTTCTATTGACTTTGTTTCTGGTTTCCCACAGGTGGGAAGCATAGATTCTGTTTGTGTTATTGTCAACTGCTTTTCAAAAGAAGTGGTCTTTATTTCTTGCTCTAAATCTATTTCCTCTCTTTCACTCACAAAATTATTTAGGGATAACATCTGGTGCACCCATAGTCTCCCCTCTTCCATTGTCTCTGACAAAGGTACTCAGTTTATCTCTGCATTCACCCAAAATCTTTGCAAGTCATTGGGCATTTCTCAAAAGATTTCCATGGCATACCACCCCTAGATGAATGGTCAATTGAAACATATCAACCAGAAGTTAATTCATTATCTGCAAAACTTTGTTGCCAAAAAACAGAATGATTGGATGGAATGGATCAAACTTGCTCAATTTCACCACAATAACTCTTTGTTATCAGCAATTGGCACTTCACCATTCCAAGTTACTAAAATGTATGCTCTGAATCTGAGATTTATGGACTCTGCCATTCCTTTTGAAAAGGATTGTGCTGCTTCTTTTGAGAAAATAAAATCATCATTGGAAGAAGCTAGACAAATGATGCTCTCCTGCTCTCACCCTCCCATTTCTTTTTCTCCTCAACCAAGCAAACAGGTTTGGCTTTCTATGGAACACCTGTCTCTATCTTATCCTTCTATCAAGTTACAGCAGCATTGAATTGGCCCTTACATTATTAAAAAGGTTTTACCCAATGCAGTGGAGTTGTGTTACATTTCTACCCATATGCTCTTCTTTCCTATGCTTTTCTCTATATTTTCCATTGGTCTCCACTTCCCTGGTGTCGACCCAGGCTTTGCCTTTCACCTTACACCTAAACTGTGCTTCACCTTCAGATCTTCATTTCCACACACAGCATGGTCACTTGATCGACACTTTTATTGTTTCCTTTCACACTTCTTTTGATTGACAGCTGTCGTTTCGTCCTGACAGCTGTAACGTGTTTCATCTTGACAGCTGTCATCCTCAACCCTTGACACCTGTCTCTTATTTGTTACCAAGGTAGTGTCCATTCCCACACCTACCCTATATAATGGTCTATGCGCAATATGGATATGTATATAAAGCTGATACTTTACATACGAATACCTTAGCTTAGTTCTCCCTTGTCTTACCTAGCATTTGCAACATCAGTTTGCTGGCTAGTTCAAGGTCCCCTAAGTCTCATCCTCATCCTAAGTCCCTTGCTACCCACAAGCAAGGCTCCTCAGTCCTTCCTTCATTTTAAGGGAACCTTGGTACACACTCAGAACCCTTACTCCAAGTTCACTTCATTCTTGCAAGGGCTACACATGACCTTACCTGGGCCACATGTAACAAGTTGATTCTCCCTGAAAAAATGAAAATTCACCTAATAGTGAATATTTCTTGAGTCAAACCTTTTTTGAACACTTGGCCAGATCAACTGGTACTTTGACCAGATCCTGTTGTTATCATGGAGAATGGGGATGAAGAATACAAGGTGGATTATATTGCAGATTCAAAGCTACAAGATGGTTCTTGTTAAGTTTGGGTCCTTCATGTCAAAGTCCAACTGGAGGTGCAGAGTTCTGAGGGGAAAGAAGGGGTTAGTGACAGAGGTGGACTAAAAGTCCTAATAAAGAAACAGTATAGGGGGACTTAGTGAGGACATCAGCACAGGACTTATGTGTCGTGCCCTTGTATAAGACTAAATCCTTGTATTTTATAGGATAAGGGAATGGAGATTCAAAGCAGAGGTAGTGTCAGAGAGGTAGGAGTTGAACAAGGTAGTCAAATGACAATAGGAGGAGTGACTTAGTTGATATTCATACTAAGGAGACATACAGGGAGTGAAGCTCTTAAGTATGAGTGAAGTAAAATACAAGATACAAGATGAAACAATATAGCATGTGGAAATGTCAAGTGACCATATGATAATGTCAAAGGAACATATGGAGACATCAAAGAGTGACAGAACAAATGATGAGAGAATGACAATGACAAGACATAATGTACACAGCAATAATTGAAGGCAAATAGGTCTGGTGTGGTCTAGACTGGTCATAATGAAGAAATGAACTCCAGAGTAGAAACTCCAAGGGATAGGAGGTGTAGGAGGTATGAGGATCAATGAAGTTGAATGGAGTTGGATGGAGTAGAATAGAGGAGGGGCAATAGGGGTTGGAGGATGGATATGACAGTTCTCTTCATTATCTTGTTCATTGGAAAGAATGGTCTGAATTGGATCATACTTGGAAACTGGTGTCTCACTTGTTCAATATATAGAAGACCATTGCTGCTTTTTATAAATCCAAACCTTCTGCCCCACATTGCATAAGGGTCTCAGGTATACCCTTTCATTTATTATTTCAACCTTGGGAGAATCTCACTTGCTCATCTGAAAGCTGAGCATTAAGAGGGGGAAAGTGTTACAAACTTATGAAAACACTTGTATGATCCCTTTCTTTTTTCTTATCTTATCTTATCTTTCAGGTCATGTGACTTCTTCACATCTTCACACCTTCACTCAGTCACATGTCACTCTTCACCCTTTCACCTTTTCACATGACACCTGCATGCTCAGGGTCATGCTTCTCTTCCATTCTGCCATATCATGCATTTAGCATATGTTGTGCTTCTGAACATGACCATCAGGCATGGCATGCTTCTTTTCATCTCCACTGGCTTCTCTTCTTCTTTTCCATTTGATAGAAGCCTAGCCTTTAATCTCCATCTGCTTCTTTACTCACACACTGCTTGGTCTGTGTGCATGTACTAGTAGTATATAAGGGACAGTGTATTGGCTGTTGTCCCTTAGCCTAATTTACTTGAATATTTGCCTGCAAAGAAGTGAGTCCATCTAAAGGGTTACCCTCTCTTCTTGTAAAGCTCTCAAATCTTGACATTGCCCTTGCTCCTTCTATCCCCCATCCCAACACTCCCCAACACATTCTCCAGATCTCACCAATATGTATTGTATGCTACATGTCTCATTCATATGTGTTGTTCATTTGTTTTGCCTCATTCATGTTTCATTCATGAGTCTTATTGTTGTGAATCTATGAATATTATGACCTTTTCTTTTCCCTAATCATGTGACCCTTCTGACCCTTCACATTATCATGCCATTCCCCATTACATCTTCACATCTTCACCCTCTTCACCCTTTCATGACATCACACCGATCACCCCTAACCCTTGATCATACCTGCAGGCTACCATGCCTCCTTCTCACCTCCCATCCCTGATCTGATCGGTTATGACCCTGCAAGATCCTAGATGGATCTCTGCCATGATCCTTCTCCCAGATCCTTCACATCTTGTGATCGATCTCCCATTTCATATTCTAGCTCCACCCGTCCATTCTGATCTTCTTAGGGTATAGCCTTACCTTTACATTGAGGTCAGCCTTACTGCTACCTCATGGACATAACCCTTTACCTTAGCATAGCATACATTAATTACCATATACCCTAGACAACACACAGCTTGGTCTGTGCACTCTTATGTACCATATATAAGGGGTTATGAGTTGGCTGGTGTCCCCCCAGCCTAATCCACTTGTTACCTCTCCTACCCTGCCTTAACTGGTGGCCTAGTGAAGTTAAGCAATAGCAAGTAGTCAGCAGTTATTCGCCTGCCCACCAGCAGTGGTGCCCAGGAGTGAGGCTGCTTGGAGATAAAGCCAATTCCTCCCCATTCCCAGTTCAGCCAGCAAGCTTGTACCCCATGTCAAGTTATACTCCCAAGACTTGCAGTACGTCCTACATTCGTTTATCCATTATTTAACCAGTACCAGGACTATGCCTCATATACGGCCTAGTCATCCAGATCTTATTCTCAGATAACCATGTGACTCAAGATCAAGACAATGATCAAGATGATGTTATACCTGCAGTACAGTTAGGTCATCACTACCGTTGTACCTTATATTATTCCAGATTACCCTACAAGCCATAGTGCCATAGAAGATCATGTGGTAGCACAAGCACACTCTTGATATAGGTGGCACCCAAGAACAGCTTACAAGGGTGGCAACCTGGATATAGCCATACATGAAAGCCTTTCCCCTAGGTCAAGCCCCATAGTATGATGCCAGGTCGCCCAACAGGACCACGGAGATAGTTGTGGCAGTGTAGCTCCTTTGCAGTCACAACACTTATGCCCTCAATCCCCCTTACTTATATATTGTCTTCAATTCACCCTAATCATGTTTTAGCCCTTGCTTTATATTGTTAGTATTTTATTCTGTCTTGTTTGTGTTCCAGTCTATGCATTGTTCTTTCAATTCACCTTACTGATATTTCATTCACATGTATTATCTCTTCCACACCCCTGTTCCACTATTTGCAGCTTTGTATAAGTACATATACATCTGTACATAGTAGAGTGTGGTTCCCCATGTTTGGAATATTCATTTCTCACCTCAACTATTGACATCTCTCAATCCATGTGCATGTCTCTGACACTTCTATCTCCTCCAGTCCAGCCAGTATCCAGAAGCCACTCAGCAGTGATATGCAACATCCCCTAACAAGAGATCTATTATCATCAGTATGCTGTCATTCCAGTTTTAGTTTTTCCAGTGTTCTCCTTGTAGTTGCAACACCTTATCATTTCAGTTGATAGTGTTTTCCTTTGTGGTTGCAACACCATATTGATCTTTGTCACACTTTCATCCAAAGTCCTTAATATTCCATACTGTAGGTATATAAGCCCTGTATTTACTACAAGGCCTCCTCAGGCTTGTGTATTCATTTCTTTTCATCTACCTTGAGCATGTAGCCCTAGGGCTTTGGTCTGTTCCTAACACTGAGTGATATTGTACAACACTCTCAGGCTGATACATATTATGGCATGGACCTACCCTTCTAAGGGGTTATAAGGGTTTATGTATATTATGCAAATTATCTACTCTTGTAACAGGCCTAGCAGAAAACCTGGAAACTCATGATACTGAAGAAGCCTTGACTCGCGCCCTCGATTCTACTGCAAAAGGACAACATAAGGCCTTTCGCTTGGAGAACGACAAAGAATCAAGCCCTAACAAACAACCTCAAGTAGATGCTGTTAGCTCAGATGACAGAGATGCAGAGGGTTCGGAAATTGAACCGATGGAATTGGACAGTGCTTGAATTGCATCAATCCGGCTTTTGGTACTTAAACTTGTATTTGTACTTGAATTCAATGTTTCGTTGCCTTCCACCTCCAGAGTCAGGGACTGGCGATTCCAGCCCCGCTACGATTCAGTAATTCTCGACACGATATCACTATCTTCGACATTCACCTCGTCCTTTTAAAGCCTGAAAGATGCGGGCCAAATTTTTGTACGAATGCACTTGCATGTGATGAGCAGTATTCTAAAGCAAATCAACCGGAATAGATTTATTGAAATGCGGGATCTGCGAACGACAGTACTAACGTTGTATTATTACTAGCCAAAGTAGGACAGACGACTGACACACCCCGCTGTGCGTTATAAAAACAAGCCATTAATTCATTGCGCTATCGTAACAATGCAATCACCTTGTCCATTCGGCAGAGTACCCATACCCACGGCGCAGTTGCCCTTGACTTAAAGGACATCTTTAAGTCTAGTCTGCGCGGAGCCACGTTCGAGAGGTTTGGCTTGGGTCAACGAGGGTTTCCATCCAATCTAGATAAGGTGTGGATGAGCTAAGAGAGCGGTGGTTATAAGAAGGGTATGCATATGTACCATGTAAATTACTTGGAATGTTGCCGGGATCGAACCATCTTCATCACCATGCAACTCTGCGTGCGAATGAAGTGAATATGTATATGGGAATTGAAAGAACAGTTCAACAGTACCTTGGTAAATGGCAGAAGCCGCGGCTAGGGTGTCTCGATGCAGGGTATGTCGCCTGGTGAACAATCATTAGATTCATGGGGGTCCACACAGGGTTGGATGAAGTGAAGACCTTCCACGGATGGCATTCCCCTCGCCCATATCTTTTAGATCTCCAATGAGCTCCCACATCGAGGGATAGCCGACGCGCACTTCGTCTATGTCGACCGTGAGCAGCGTAAACCCGGCACGACTAAGAAGATTAGAAATATCCCTGGTATCTAACCAGGCAGGTCATAACCGCATAATCATAGGCAGTAAGACTCTCAGACCTGTCATGGGTGATACATGTGGAGAAATTCCTCCTTCGCGGTCAAGTTCCGCAAGTTGAAGAGCTGACCTAAGTTCAAAGAGCGTGTCTCCTCCGAACATTGCGCCAAGAAATAAGCCATCAGGCTTCAAGGCTTCTTTAATTTGAACAAGGATATCTTGTAAAGGGGTAAGGGAAGCATCAGAACGCGGTCGGATAGATAGCCCTCAGGACATACTCGGTAGATCGTTGACCCAGTGGAGACTCAGACAAGAAACAATTGCCTCGTGAGAATTCCGCGGCAGTATCTGAAGTAAATTCTCCTCATCTCCCTGGATCCGCTCTACTTGAACTGAAGTTTCAAATTAGTGAGTGTAAGAAGCATGGCAATTCTAACGATGTACCTTCAAACTCATCGTCGGGGTCCCTGTTAAGTGTCTGTTCTGAGATAACGCAAAGCTAAGCACAAAGACTATATGGTATTATTCACACGAACCACTCAAGTCTATCATAACAACTTTGCGGGTCTTGTCGGGTTCCAACAATTTGGAGAAATGTCCAGGCCCTGAGCCAAGATCGACGATGGTATCAAACTTTCTCTTGATATCCTATCCGACAACAGTCAGCCCGTGCTCCCGCGATGCAAGGTATGTAGACACATCACCAACAAGCGCTCCATCATCCTGTTGGCAACCTCGTCTCGGACATAGTCCACTGTTCGGCTTCGCTCTCCTCTGTCTCTACTGGCTGCGCAATTCTTTTGAGTACGCTTTACTGCACGGTCAAATACACAATGTACTGGGGTGGATGCAGCGAACGACACCTCCGAGGCAAATTCGCGGACCAGACGACGAGACGCGACGCGGGGAAGAGACATACTGTGGGGAGTGTGACACAGACGCGTGACATCACGCACTTGCAACGAAGGTCACGTTTATGTCGCCGTCCTCAAGTACCGTCATGGACAATGGCGATGGAGAGTTTCCTGCCACTGACCAGAAAGAATTGTCCATCTCGACTGCCGCATCCTCAATGATTAATGCATCGCACATGATCACCCAAGAGGCGTATCAAGCGAACCTGAAGCGGATCCAGGAGGTCAAAGAGATGGTTCGGAGGCTCGAGATGAACAATGAGACTGCACACAAAAACTTTCTTGTTGACCAGCTCGAGCAACGTGCCAAGGACGGTCGTGAGGCGGAGTAAGTCATTTGCCCTTTCTGTGCGTGTTGGGGCTGAATTCCGTGGCGCGCCGTCAGAATCACGTTGGCGAGACTAAGAGACCAACCAGGGCTGTAGGTATCTTGGTGCTCTATCTAGGCAGCCCCTTATGTGTCTATAGTTCTGAAACAGTCCAGTGTACTGATGATGTTCCAAGCGACAAGTCAGAGGTCATATTACCGACAACCGCAACCCTCGTGGAAGTGCCAGAGTCACGTTCTTATCCTTCAGTAATATTGCTTCGTTGACTTCATTCTTCGTCCACTCATATCGCACGACCTTGTTTCAGTATTCCTCGCCAGCCACCGCAACTACCCCACACCCGCCTCAAACAATGCAACGGGGTCGCTCTCAATGGAGTCCTCCACTCCAAGCTTACCAGGCTCAATCGTATAACCCAGATGCCTTCCGGTACTACCCTTCACCCATGGTTGCTCAGCCTAGTGTGGCGCCACATTTCAACCCCCCTGTCAATCCGGGGCAGACGAGATGGTCCACCACGCTAACTATGCCTCCACAACCCATAGCACATACTGCGCAGGCGCATCAATCAAGTTTTCAGCCGGTACAGGCTCAACAGCCCCCACTGTCCTGGAGTGGTTATCCATATCAAATTGTTACCTCCCCGGCTGCCAATGCAGTGCTTGGTACGTTCAACACCGGATAGCTAAAAGGTGTTTCGCTCGCTGATAGATATTGTGACAGCCTCAAGATACTACACTCCACCAGCGGGGCTAACTAGGACAGTACCTACGTATGGTGGCACGAACACTAGTTCCTTTAATCCGACACACTCAATTAGTACTCATGACCAACCACTGAACCCACTACCACTTCCTTCTACCCCTCAAGTGCACGTACCACTCCAAGGTGTCCCCACAGGACCGGCAAAACCTCTCTCCGGTCAACTTCCTATCCGATCCCATGTAAAGCCAGCAGAATCTCAATCCAAATCCATTTCTACAACAGTCTCAAAAACGGTAGTTAGTCCAGAGCTCCAACTGCCCCGCAAATTATCGCAAGGATCTCAACGGCAACAACCACAGCAACCCCAACCCCGGCCTCAACAACAACTTCTACAACCCCCGCTTCAGCCGCAACAGCATTCTCAGCGAACTCACTCACAGCCTCAACCAATCCCACAACCCCCACCACAGCCTCAGTATCACCTTCAGCAATCTCAAGCACAGCTTCCATCTCAGCGACCCCTCCGGCCACCTCAAACGCAGCTACAGGCCCCTCAGCGTTCAGCCGACTGTGTACCTTCTACTAATGTTTCTCAGTCATACCCTCAGCCCGCTCAGGTCTGTGATTCCTTGTCTGTTCATACTCTACTTGTGTTTTACGGACACAATTATCTCAGCCAACTGTCATACAAGAGCAAGCACGTCAGCGGGGTCCGCAACCTCGTGCAGATCTAACGACATTCATCAGACTCTTCCAGATGGCTATCCAGGTCGGTACTTTATTCGATGCTCAACACTTTTTCACATCTTTGTTGCAGAGCGGAATTTCACAACTCAAAGCTTTCTGGTCTCGTGCAAAAGCGTCTGGTATAAGTGATGAGTGGTTCAAGGCCGCCATCAGTACTCTACCCCCAGATGTATGGCAATCTGTCATGGCGCAAATTAATCAATCCGGACCGGTCCCTGAGGCTTTACCACCCCAAAATACACTTCAGCAGCAAGTGTCGATGGTTCCTGATTCAAATGTGCCAGCGATTAGTATACCACCGCCTTTGGCCACATCTTCCTCGGTCCAGACAGTGTCTACCACTCAACAAGCAGCTAATTTTGGCACTTCCACGGAGGAGAGGATTAGCCGCTTTGCACCAGGGCAGACTCTCGGCCAATATATTGCAGAATTGCAATATTATGCACAACAGGCGACGAAATCGGCGCTCTCCACACAGGTGGAAAGTGGATTAACTACACCCCTCGGGAATATCGTTTCGACGCAGACAGCGGTTCTTACTCCGAAACGTGATATGCCACTGGCCCAAGCTAACGTGAGGACACCTAGAAATGCGAACAAGTCGACATTGGCAAGAGATATCTTGCGTGCGCTCGGGAAAACGGCGCCGGAACCTCACCAAGAAATGAGCAAACCAAGTGTAGAGGCTGATAATCACGATCACGAGGACGACCAATCGCGTGACATTCCATCTTCACAACCAGTCCTCTCCGTCGTTTCTCCAAAACCTTCGGCAGTTCCACTAACGACTGATAGTGGTTCTACTTCGGTACCTCCCACAAAACCGAATGTAGCAGACGAGCTGCAGCGTGTTGCCTCGCCAAGTCCACTGATGGCGAAATCAGTGTTGAGAGAGGAACACGGACAGGCTGTTGTCGTTAAGGGACCAATCATGATTGACCTCACATTAGAAGATTCGGATCAATCAACAGATGGCAAGAGACGGGATCCTACCTTCCCAATTCTGACTTCCACTAGCGCAGCCGAGTCGTCGCAGCCGGTTTCTCCTACCAGCACCACCAACCATACACCTCTGTTGGAGAATTTGTCCCTAGAGGAACTACCTGTTGATGTTGCAGCTGACGCCAAGCAGACACAAGTGCGTGTGGACATTGTACCACCATCTTTAGCGACAAACAAGAGTACGGATGTCGACATTTTGAATCCCTTACCTGGCAGCATGGAACCGGTATTGCAGCAATTGCCACGTGAAACAAGTGAACGACCACTAGATGGCCAGCTACCTCTCTTCCTACCTTCTCCACCTATCTCGCCAGCACACACTGAACCACCAGAAACAGACCTCGAGATGATCAGTGACGAAGGCGAAAGCGCGCCTCCCCTCAAGCGACGTTCTGTCGATGTCGACGAGATGGAAATTGACACAGGGACGAAGACATCACGACATGCCAAAAAACGACGGAAGCAGCAAGTATATGTGCTCATTCCACCAGCACCACCTCACGTCAGAAAGGCGGTCAAGAAGACGAAAGAACGTGTCATGTGGGAGGATCTAGACTCAGTGTTAGAAGGGATAGGGGAAGATGAAGATCGTATGGGAGCGTTCTCCGCATCCACTGATCTCTAGCTCATCTTACCGCAGTTCAATATAGTCATCTTGAACAACTATTGATTGAAGAGTCCAAGTCGCAGTTGTTAGAACGGCAGTGTCGATGGTTGAATTGCAGTTCTATCTTGAATTGTGGGGTCAATCTGCTTGCACATCTGAAGAACCACGCTCGTGAGGAAGACTCGCAGGTATGATTATGCAAACATGGATGAGACTGACTGAGCTGATTTGCTTAGCCACCGTTTTTTTGTCGCTGGGTGGGCTGCCAGAGGCAGTTTGGTATAGAGCGAGAACGGGATGTACACCTTTCCAGACATACCATGAGACCACTATCATGTCCTTTTGCAGGTGAACAGACTTTTCTTTTTCCTTCTTTTATTACAAAGGGGTTCGTCCCTTCTGACGTCGGATTCCTAGGTTGTGACGAACAGTTTTACGAGCCCGTCGAGGTGATGCAGCACGAGAAGGCGGACCATGAGGAGCCACAGATGCGCAAGCCAACGTGTCGGCTAATCACACCTACACTTCCAGCTCGGTTGGGTCCGCCACCAGAGCAACTTCCGTCGCATCGTGTGATACCAAGACGGGTCATGAGGTGTCGAATACCTCCTGACAGACATGCTACCGTGGGGCCGTGGGTGCGTATCACGGTATCTTGGGAGCGCGTCGTTTTGGATGTCACTCAATGCCACGGTGGCAGGTGCTCTGGAATATATTTGGCCCGGTCGAGCTTTACGCGAGAAGACAGAATGCAAGTATACGTGGTCGTCTAGCGCGGCCATCCCTCGACTATGACAGAGACAATGGAGATCTCCGACGGGACGACTACGACTTTTTGATGGCACATTCGGGACATGGGGGCAAGAACCCTCAGTTGGATGACCTCGACTCAACTGCGATCACGATGAGTGCTGCGCGGGGACTGACGCTGTGGGGTGCTGTGGACGGTGGGGACCCCTAGACGTCGGTCTTGTAACATATAAATATATCAATATATTTTCGAGCATGAAGTTGATATGTGCTGATACACGCCGGCCTGTTCAAAGTGACAGGGG
>JBBPKD010000944.1:0-13123 GCA_038089075.1 Singerocomus inundabilis
GCTCCTATAGCTCGACTATGATTATGCCTGCAGATAGCTGCACGGTATTAGGATGGTGACAGAGCATCGTTGCAAGAGTACGATCGCTACTATAGGGATGCAATAGTTCCCTAGGAGTTCTCATTGTAGTGGGCCCCCCCATCGTCGGTCCCCCCTTCTATCCGCAATCCCTCATCTCTAGCTGTTCCAGCACTCTACCTCTCGACATCTTAGGTTATGCCCCATATAAAGATACTGAGTCGCCTGACAGGACCACGGAGTTCTAGGTTAGGCAGTGTTTCTCCTTTGCAGTCACAACACCCATCTGCATTGATGGCTTCAAGAGGTTTTGGAAGTGTGATTTTCTGTAAATTATACCTATCAACGACCTCATGATCGATGAAGGTGTTAACTGTGCCTGAGTCTAATAGAGCTTTTAATGATACCTCTTGTTTAAGACCATTGACAGTTACTTGAATTGTACACGGGATGTTAAACTCTCCATAATGAGCAAGGGTTTTATTTCCTATAGGGGTTTTATAATTTAAGAATGCATTATGAACTGACCTTGTAAAGGAATTAAGCACACTATATTTTTTATCTGGTGCCAAGCTCATGAGAGACTCCTTTATGGATATTCCAAAAGCACATTTGATTGCATCATCTAGTCTGTCTAAATTATTAGTACATGATGACAGGGCTACCTGATTTATAGGTACATTGTCTGTAATAAAAGTAGTGTTGCGACTGCAAAGGAGCAGACACTGCCTAACCTATGACTCCATGGTCCTGTCGGGTAACTTGGTATCAATGTACAGGGTGGAACCTAAGATGTCAGATAGAAGAGTGCTGGAACAGCGGAGAGGGGAATGCAGATAGAAAAGGGAACCAATGATGGGGGGGGCCCACTACAATGAGATCTCCTAGCATACTCTTGCAATGCTATAGTAGCAATGGTACTCTTGCAACCGTGCTCTGTCACCATCCTAATACTGGCACCTGTGTGACAGCATAATCATTGTTGAGCTAGAAGAGCTCTTGGGTAATCATGTAGTTGTCTGAAGGGAACTACCCTGTACAGCGTGATGCCGCCAAGCCACATAGGCTTCTGGAATAATTTAGTAAACACTAATGAATGTGTTATGTACTGGCAATGACTGGGAGGTGTCTTGACCTGGGATATGAGTTTGAACTGGCTGGCTGGACTGGGAAGGTGGAGGTTGGCTTTATCTCCAGCTAACCTCACTCCTGGGCATCATTGCTGGCAGGCAGGCAAATAGTCAGCAGCTACTTGCGCTTAACTTCACTAGGCCACCTATTGCTAGGCAGGGTAGGAGAGGTAACAAGTGGATTAGGCTGGGGGGACACCAGCCAACTCACAACCCCTTATATATGTTACAGGAGAGTGCACAGACCAAGCTGTGACTGGGTCTAGGGTATACAGTATTACTGTATATAGTACTAAGGTAGAGGGTAAGAGTCCATGAGGTAGTGGTAAGGCTGACCTCAATGTAAATGCAAGGCCTGTGGCAAGAAGGTTAGAAGTGAGCCACAAGGCAAGAAGGAGGAATGGAAGATTGATCACAAAGTGTGAAAGATCAGGGAAGGGATCGTGGCAGAGATTCATCTAGGATCTTGCAGGGTCATAATGATGATTGTACCGATTGAAGGGTAAGGGCAGAGATGTAGAAGGTGTGGAAGCCTGTAGGTGATGATTGAGGGTTAGGAGTGATCGGTGTGATATCGTGAAGATGTGAAGAGAGTGAAGATGTGAAAACGTGACAGGGGATGGTGTGATAGTGTGAAGGGACAGAAGAGTCATGTGATCAGGGAAAAGGAAAGTCATGGAAATTGCAAGTACAATTCCCATTTCATAACAAGTAGAAGTATTAATTTTTTGTCTTTTATGAGGAGGAATATAAGCAGAAAGAGAGTTTGTCCTTAGACCTTGATCACCCCTATCGATCTTGATCTGCTTTAATTTAAAGATACAGAAGCATTAGCTTTCATTTCAGATTGGATTTTGTCTCTCCAAAATGCTTCGGCTTCTTCAGACATATATCCGACTTGTTGGCTTATGGCTTGTGCAGCCACATTAACAGAGTCACACATGTTATAGATATTGGCAGAGTGCCAACCCTGTGCATTGGGTTGGGCAGAGAATTCAGTTCCTATCATCCTGTTATTAATAGGTGGTGGAGGAGCAGAGTATTCGTAAACTGGTGGAACCCATTGTCCCCAAAAGTCTGTATATCCTTGTTGCCTTATAGTGCGTCATTGAGGCTTGGGACAGTTCCTAGCAATATAACCCATTTTGCTACAATTATAGCAAGTCATCTTGCTCTGATCTCTTGGTTGGTAGCCACGAGTTGGGTTAAACGCATTGTTAGGTCTATAAGGGTTGTTAGGCCTAATGGATTGGGTTTGTTGGGTGCTAAGATCCATAGGGGTGCCTTGCCCTGGTTGGGTGCCTACTGCTGTAAAATGAGGCAGGGGAGAACGAGAAGGAGGGTTGTACTGTGGCTGGTACAGGGATTGTGTAGGGGAAGAGTGAAACATGCCACCATGCTCTTCCCTTTCTTTTTCAAAAGCTTTGCCAACTTGTTGAATGAGTTCTTTAAATTCTTCATATGAGGCATCTGTGTTTCTCATGTTGGCTTTGTGATATATCGGTCTGTCCACCATTCTTTTCATGATGGAAAGTGTGTAATCATCCGAAATTTCTGCCTTTTTTACCATTAGATGGAATCAGCTAACCCATTCAAAGGTGTTTCGTCCTTGCTGAGAATATCACTCTAACTTTCATAGCACTTCATGTGCTAGAGTTTCTATTTGGAAATGTTTTAGGAAGCAATGTTTCAAACCTAAAAAGGTGGGCCAGGCTAAGTCACCGTGAACGATGCCTGGGATTTCGTTCCCATCTTTATCCTTTTAAGGCTTGACTTCTTCTTCCATGAACTCTTCTAGTTGAGTTCTAGCGAAGACCTCAGCATATCCTTCTAATTGTAAAAGAACTGCGACTACTCATAGCTTATTGGAACCCCATTGTTGCATTGATTCCCATAGCTCTACTTTCGTCATCCATAGATGAAAGGTTGCTTTCTTTCCGTCCCAGTTTCCTGGATCAGCAATCTTTTTTGTTACATCCTTCTGTGTATTGGATGCATTCATGTTGGTCATAATGTGGGCCAACTGTTGTAGAATATCGACAAGTTGCTGTTGCATCGACATATTGTTATATGGTGTAGGAGATGGTTGGGATGGTTTGGGATCTGGAAAATAACTGATGTCTATAGGTGGTGCGTTTGGTAGATCAAAATGCTCTGAGTTGAAAAAATTAGAAGGTTGTTCAGTAGAGTCTGAATTTTCTGTGTCATATCCTTCCCCTGGTTCTCTGAAATTTCTGTAGTAAGATGTGGTGAAAGGAGTTTTATTTCAAAGTCACCTAATCATATCTTTCAATGATTACTTGACCTGAGGTACAGTGTGGTTTCTAAGGCAGATAGTCTTATGAGAAGGATACTTCTTTTTCCCTTTAAGTAACTCAAGGCGATGACGGTGTAGCTCCTTCTTCTCTTTAAGGACTCTAACCTTTTCTTGAGCTTTCTCTAGCTCTAATGTAGTGTCTACCACTTGAGCATGTTCTTGTTCAGTGAAAAAGGTGTACGTATTTTGCTGGAACCTCATACCAATACACCACCTATTCCACTCTCCTATTTCTTGGGGTTCTTCTAACAGGTGACGGCAGATATCTAGATGAGTTTCAAGAGGTATTTCACCTAGATGGTTCAGATAGATCTGAATGTCGTGATTAGGATGGACTAGACCTTCTTGAATCTCGCCAGATTCAAGGGAGGTAGAATGAGGGCGTCCTTCTGGAAAATAACGATGGAGGAGTTCTTCAATACTCCAAGGTTGAAATGCTTGAGCAGGATGGTCGTTTGGATCGACTGAGAAGGTGCGATCTTGAACAAAGAGTGCTGGAGCAAACAGCTCGACAGTGGGAGGTTGGACAATAATCTCCTCGGGGAGACTGGAGTACAATGACAAGGTACTGGGTGGGTTGGACACTAGTTAAAGCCAGGTAGTGTTAATAGCCTAATCTAAGTGTTGCACGTGCAAACAAGCAAGCACTGAAAAACTAAGAACTGGAACAATAATGCGTACTATTGATATTGTTTGACTTGGTAGGGGAGGAACTTTAATCACTGCTACAGGGCTTTCTGGCTGGACTGGTAGGATAGAGGATAGAGGGTAACCTTGCAGTGGACTCACTCCTTTGCAGGCAATTATCCAAGTAGATTAGGCTGAGGGACAACAGCCAAAACACAGTCCCTTATATACTACTGGTACATGCACATGGACCAAGCAGTGCATGTGAATAGAAGTACACAGAGATTAAAAGGAAGGCTTCTATCAAATGGAAAAGAAGAAGAGAAGCCGACGGAAATGAAAAGAAGCATGACATGCCTGATGTGCATGTTAAGAAGCACAACTCATGCTAAATGCATGGTGTGGCAGAATGGAAAGGAAGCATGACCCTGAGCCTGCAGGTGACATGTGAAGAAGTGAAAGTGTCACGTGATCTTGTGAATATGTGAAGAGATGGAATGATCACATGATCTGAAAGATAAGATAAGATAAGATAAGATGAAGAAATCATACAAGTGTTTTTGTGAAGCCATAACATGATTGCACCAATTGAGTGGTAAGGCAGAGATGAGGAAAGGCATGGTAGCCTTGAGGTAATTGAATGAAAGAGTGATCAGTGTGAAGTCATGAAGAGGTGAAGAGAGTGAAGATGTGAAAACATGACAGGTGAAGGCATGATGATGTGAAGGGATGGAAAGGTCATGTGATCAGGGAAAAGTAAATCATAGGGAATTCTAAGGATATTCCCAGTTTCATAACAATGGCTTGGTCTGTGCACCTTTATATACCATATATAAGGGGTTGTGAGTTGGCTGGTGTCCCCCCAGCCTAATTCACTTGTTACCTCTCCTACCCTGCCTAGCAATAGGTGGCCTAGTGTTATGGACTTACAAAGACACTTGTACGATTTCTTCTTCTTTTCCTTATCTTATCTTATCTTTCAGATCACGTGACCATTTCACATCTTCACCTATTCACAAGGTCACATGATACCTTTACCTTTTCACATTTCACATGTCACAAGCATGCTCAGGGTCATGCTTCTCTTCCATTCTTCCACAACATGCACTAAGCATGTGTTGTGCTTCTTTACATGCACATCAGGCATGGTATACTTCTATTTCATTTCCGCTGGCTTCTCTTGCTTCTCTTCCATTTGATAGAAGACCAGCCTTAATCTCCATTTACTTCTTCTCTCATGCACAGCTTGGTCTGTGTGCATGTACTAGTAGTATATAAGGGATAGTGTATTGGCTGTCGTCCCTCAGCCTAATCCACTTGGATATTCACCTGCAAAGGAGTGAGTCCACACTAGGGATTACCCTCAATCTACCATTCTACCAGCCAGCCAGTATCTCAGTGCCCTGCAGCAGTTGTACAAAGACCCCCCTGCCAAGTTTACCAGAAACCAGTATGATATCGTTCCAGTTGTTCTTTGTCTAGTGATACTCCCTTGTGTCCATTACACTTGGATTAGGCTTGCTTATGCTGCCTGGCACAATTAGTGTCCCTCTTTAGCCTTTCTAGTTATCAGAGTCTTCCTGAGGAAATCATTCCTTGCCCAGCAGTTGAGCCCTCTGCTCCCATCCTCTTTGCCAGAGACAGAGCATTCTCTGTCAACCCCAACGACCACCCATCACAAACCGACTATCTACCCAACGAGTTCCAGAACATCCTAGAACTCTTTCCTGATCTTGCAGAATATGTCCCAGAAACTCCTTCAATAGCGTCATTAGAAGAAGGAGAAGTAGATGAAAGGGTGCCAAGAACACAGGTGCAAGACATTGAAGACCTCTTAGGACCCACCAACTCCATCTCGAATGTAGACTATCGAGATCTCCTCCATCAACTCAAAGAAGAATCATTCCATATTGGAGAGTGGAACAGGTGGTGTAGATCCACTAGATTTTGTCAAGTGACATACACTTATCTCGTGGAAAGAGAAGCAGCTGCAGTTGCGGAATTAGCTGTCGATATTGCCTTAGCTCAAGAAAAGGTGAATAGACTCAAGCAGAAGAAAGAGGTGCATAGAAGGAAGCTTGAGTTATTAAAGGCAAAAAAGAGATATCTCTCCCGCAAATCTATTTCTCTTTGAAACCGCATTGTACCTTGCATCGAGTAATCGTTGAAAGATATGATTAGGAGATCTGCAATAAATTTCTTTCACCACGTCTTTCCATAACTTTCGTGAACCAGGGGAAGGATACGACATAGAAAACTCAGACTACTGTTGTGAATCTACGACTATAACGACTATAATGACCCCTTTCTTTTTCCCTGATCATGTGACCATTCCGACCCTTCACATCATCACTCCATTCCCTGTCACATCTTCACATTCTTCACACTCTTCACCCTTTCACGACATCACACCGATCACCCCTAACCCCTGATCATCACCTACAGGCTACCATGCCTCCTCCTCACCGCACTTCCCTGATCTGATCGGTCAAGACCCTGCAAGATCCTAGATGGATCTCTGCCACGATTCTTCCTTTGATCTTTCACACTTTGTGATTGATCTTCCATTTCATCTTATTGCTATGCCCTTCCATTCTGATCTTCTCAGGGCTAGCCTTACCTTTACATCGAGGTATGCCTAGCTGCATCCTCATGGACTCTTACCCTCTACCCTATAGCTACTTACAGTAATCTCATATACCCTAGACCCTACCATGTAACCGTATATAAGGGGTTGTGAGTTGGCTGGTGTCCCCCCAGCCTAATCCACTTGTTACCTCTCCTACCCTGCCTAGCAATAGGTGGCCTAGTGAAGTTAAGCACAAGTAGTTGCTGACTATTCACCTGCCTGCCAGCAATGGTGCTCAGGAGTGAGGTTAGCTGGAGATAAAGCCAACCTCCACCTCCCCAGTCCAGCCAGTCCAGTTCAAGCTCGCATCCCAGTCAAGACATATCCCAGTCATTGCCAGTGTGTAACACATTCATTAGTGTTTACTAATTTATTCCAGAAGCCTTCATGGCTTGGCAGCATCGCGCCATACAGGGTGATACCCTCCAGACAATCATGCGATCACCCAAGAGCACCTTTGGCTTGCCCATGATTATGCCTGCAGATAGCTGCATGGTATTAGGATGGTGACAGAGCACGGTTGCAAGAGTACCATTGCTATTATAGCATTGCAAGAGTATGCTAGGAGATCTCGTTGTAGTGGGCCCTCCTGTCATCAGTCCCTTCTTCTATCTGCATTCCCCTTTCTGCTGTCCAGCATCCTCCTTCCCCAACATCTTAGGTTCCGCCCCGTACATTGATGCCAAGTTGCCCGACAGGACCACGGAGTCATAGGTTAGGCAGTGTCTGCTCCTTTGCAGTCGCAACATCAATAGTGTTGAATCAAGGTAGGTATTGTGAACTTATGAATAATCTTTACAACCACACTCTCCCTGATCATGTGACCTTTCCATCCCTTCACATCATCATGCTCTCACCCTGTCACATCTTCACACCTTCACTCTCTTCACCTCTTCATGACATCACACCTTCACTCTCTTCACCTCTTCATGACATCACACCGATCACTCCTTCATGATCATCACCTACAGGCTACAATGCCTTCTTCATCTTTGCCTTACCCTATGATCGGTACAACTCCTATCATGACCCTGCAGATCCTTGATGAATCTCTGCCACGATCCTTCCTCGAATTTTTCACATCTTGTGATTGATCTTCCATTTCTCTTTCTTGCAATGAGGTATGCTTCTGACCTTCATTCCTCATTGCCTTACCTTCCTCTCAAGGCTGCCTTACCTGCATCTCATGGACTATGCCCCTTACCTTACATAGCCATACATTAATTACCATATACCCTAGACAATCACAGCTTGGTCTGTGCACTATTATGTTCCATATATAAGGGGTTATGAGATGGCTGGTGTCCCCCTAGTCTAATCCACTTGTTACCTCTCCTACCCTGCCTACCAAGGTGGCCTAGTGAAGTACCCTTCAAGTAGTCGATGACTATTTGCCCACCTGCCAGCAATGGTGCCTGGGAGTGAGGTTGTCTGAAGATAAAGCCAACCTCCACTCTTCCAACCCAGCCAGCCAGTACCAACTTGCATCTGTTATGATACGGGATTTTACCTTAGAATCCCATGATTATTCTTTTCCCTGATCATGTGACCATTCCATCCCTTCACAGTATCACTCCATCTCCTGTCACATCTTTACATCTTCACTCTCTTCACCTCTTCACGACATCACTGATCACCTCTAACTCTCGATCATCACCTACAGGCTACCATGCCTCCTCCACACCGTACCTCCCTGATCTGATTGGTCAAGACCCTGCAGGATCCTAGATGGATCTCTGCCACGATCATCTTCCTGATCTTTCACACTTTGTGATCGATCTTCCATTTCTTCTTATTGCTATGCCCTTCCATTCTGATCTTCTCAGGGCTAGCCTTGCATTTACATCGAGGTATGCCTAGCTGCAACCTCATGGACTCTCCCCTTTACCCTAGTACTACTTACAGTAATATCATATACCCTAGACCCTACCATGTAACCGTATATAAGGGGTTGTGAGTTGGCTGGTGTCCCCCCAGCCTAATCCACTTGTTACCTCTCCTACCCTGCCTACCAAGGTGGCCTAGTGAAGTATCCTATGAATAGACGACGACTATTCGCCTGCCTGCCAGCAATGGTGCCCAGGAGTGAGGTTGTCTGGAGATAAAGCCAACCTCTACCTCATCCAGTCCAGCTAGCAAACTCATATACCGTGTCAAGTCAAACCCTCAAGACTTGCAGTATGCCCTACATTCGTTTCATCCTTATTTAACCAGTTATAGGACTACGCCATTGTAACAGCCTAGTCATCCAGTTCATGAATAACAGATAACCATGTGACTCAAGACCACATCATCGGTCAAGACGATGTTATACCTGCGGTACAGTTAGGTTTCCATTACTGTTGTACCTTATAATATTCCAGCCAGTCCTATGAGCTGTAGTGCCATAGAAAATCATGTGGTAGCACTAGAAGCAGCACCCTTAATACAGGTGGCACCCAGAACAGCTTACAAGGGTGGCAACCTGGATATAGCCATATGAGAAATTCCTTTCCCTGGTCAAGCCCCATAGAATGATGCCAGGTTGCCCAACAGGACCACAGAGATAGTTGAGGCAGTGTAGCTCCTTTGCAGTCGCAACAGCCTCCCTCGAGTCACTCCTTGTCATCTGTCCAGTGAACCCCACTGATACTATCAGGGCTTCCTCTTTCCACTCTTCGCTTCCATACTCTGATGAGTTCACTTTGATCCACTGTTCTGTTTATTTGACATTGTCCAAACTCAGTTGATGGTCTTCCTACCATCTCCTTCGCCTCCTGTCTGTGACAGTGGCCTTTAGACCCACTGTACATTTTACCATACATACGGTTATCCCTGTGCCCTTCCCCTTCACCCCGTTCATGGTCCATGCACCATCCCTGCATCCTTATATACCCAAGCCCATAGCTATGTGTACCTTAGCTTTGTTCTACCTTCATGTTCACACATAGTATCTTTGTACTCCCACACTTAGGCTTGCACATAGACTGGCTCCCTTGTGTACATTCGGTGCACATTGTATCCCTTGATTTAGCTTGCAATGTATTTGCTTGCTTCCCTCCTTGCTTGCTAGCCCACTCATTGCTTAGCAAGACCCAGCAAGTGCCCCTATCGACTCAGGGGTTACCTCAGAGTTCCCTTGGGCTCTAGATGAGTAGAGCCACTCAGTTCACTTGCTAACAGCTTAGTAGAAGCCTTGTCACCCTCTCTGAGACTATGGGGAACTCAGTAAGGTCTACACCTGACCCTATTCAGGCCAGATGTAACACATGATCCTGGACATTGATCCATCAGCCTTTGTTACTACCATGCAAGTAGACCCAATCTATAATGCAGCTGACCCAGAGTTTCAGGAGTTTCTAGCTCACACATAGGCAACTTTTCAGGCAGAAAAAGGGACTGGTAACAAAGGAAAAAGGGTGCGATTTGATGGGGTGGTGATACTGCCAAGAAATACAACAGACCCTTACACAGCATCAGTATTCGAAGAGCTGATATCATCTGAAGTACAAAGGATGCAAACAGAGTCAAGAATACCATTCAGTCGGATGATACCTCCACCACTGATCACTCAATCAGGCTCACCCAGACCTGGACCCCAGCAGTCCATTCTGTCATTGTCCAGGGCAAGTATGCTCCCCAGCTCATCCAATATTGATCCACCTCTCTCCCTTCTGATAATGCAGTACAAGTATTTATTCCCCCTAGAGGATGAAGCTGTGCCCAAAAGGGTCCTAAACATCCTACTAGAGTCCAGCATCCCAGTGCCTATGAAGGACCTCATAGCAGTCAGTCCAGAAATCCAAAAGCAATTTTGGGATATGATAGTGGTAAAATGGGTGCAGACATCACTGGCTAACACTGTACAGATCAACAAGTTATGTGAATGTGACCCAGGGTGTGTAGAATGCGAATTTGGTGACCAGATCCTCTGAAATGAGGATGGCATGGTAGTGGCTCACCATAACCTCCCCCTGCATAGCATCAAAGGGCGGGTAGGGGCCTGCTCAATTACCTGTGTCTTGAACTCAGGGTTCAAGATCATTGCCATGCCCAAGTGAGTATGGGAGAAACTTGGGCTTATAGTATGGTCTGACCACATCATAACCATGTCATTGGTGAATATGACTAAGGACATGACCTTAGGGGTCATTGAAAACCTGGCATTGGACCTTGGCCCTGGTGAGGTCTGGCTGCAGGTGCAGATACTCGAGTGAGCAAACTTTGACTTGCTCTTGGGCTGGCCATTTTACTGTTTCATGAGTGCAACTACTAATGATTTCCTGGATGATAGTCAGACAATTGTGCTACAAGACCTGAACATGGGAAAGGAGTTTAAGCTCCCTACCCAGCCATGGACAGAGGATTGCCCCAGATGCAGACAGGGCATGTTCTGTATGAACCACCAAAGCATGGTCAAGATGGATTTTTAAAAATTGATGATCCACCACCCAGGTAGAGAGAGTCCACAGGGCAACCCAATTAGCTCAGCCTCTCATCTGCACAGCTGGGTCAGACTGTACCATCAATGGACAATTATAATTAGTTTTCCCTTTACACTCCCTCTCCATATTATTCATTTCTTTCCTCTACAGTCCATACTAAACACAGTTATCATGGCTGCCTTCTTATCTTTCTTATCATTTGATTCCAATTTGCATTGTTTTGCTTACAAGTCAGTTGCAAAGAAGGTGTGGTTGGTACCATCCCCTTTGACGGAGGACTATCAGGTGGTCTGACACCTTCCTGAAAACCTCTTGGCAGGTTTGCCCACTCTTCCTGTACATTTGCCTGAATTTGTACCAGGTATATGCTTCACTCAGGAGTGAGCCAACATGTTGGACTTGGACCCAGCAAAGTGGCTGTGGCCTGAAGAACTAAAGCTCATCTGATGGATGGTCTGGATGCATGAAAAAGCATTCACTTGGGTCCCCACTGAGTGGGGATGGCTAGATGAAAGGTACTTTCCCCCTGTTAAAATTCCTACTATACCACACACCCCATGGGTGCTTCATAATATCCTGGTTCCACCAGCTATGGTCAATGAGGCCATACAGATTATCAAGGACCACTTCATGTCCAGCATATATGAACCATCCACCACATCATACCAGTCACAATGATTCTGCATTCTAAAGAAGAATGGTAAGAGCTTAAGGCTCATCCATGACCTGCAACCCTTGAATGCAGTCACCATCCAAGATGCATCCCTGCCTCCATTTGTTGAACACCTGGCAGAACAGTTTGCTGGATATGCTGTTTACAGCATGATGGACTTGTTTGCAGGCTACAATCAGTGACCACTTCATCTGGACTCATGCAATCTCACATCATTTCTTACTCTAATGGGTCCCATGCAGTTGACCACCGTACCCATGGGATACACTAATGCCTCACAGATATACCAAGGGGACATGTGTTTCATACTGCAAGATGAGATACTGCAATACACTATGCCCTTCTTGAACAACATTCCAGTCAAATTGGTCAAAATCCATTACCAGCAACCAGACAGAATGTACAAAACCATCTCAGAAAACCCTGGCACCCACCAATTTATCTGGGAGCACCTGACAGTCACCAACTGGATTATACAACATCTAGAAAATGTCAGGGCAATGGTGTCAGCTAAGAAATTCATCCTGGCCGCACTGGATGTGACAATAGTGGGGCACAAGTGCACAATGGAAGGTTGAATTGCACATGAGGACAAAGTGCAAAAGATTCATGACTGGCCAGAGTGTCAGAACTTAACACAGGTCTGAGGCTTTTTAGGTATGTGTGGTGTTGTCTGGATTTTCATCAAAGACTTCACATCGATCATGCTGTAAAACAAAAGAACTCCTTGGTGTGTACAAGGATAGTCAGTAGTTTGGGGTGAAGTAACAATAGGCTCATCTCAAAGGGATTCAAGAAGAGTAGAAAAATAAAGGTGAAGCTCTGGACTTACTTTCCCTTCTAATAGATGGTACTGGACATCTACTCCTAAGCTCTATAGGCAGTAGGTCTAAGTGCGACGTGTCCAGAGGGTGGAACAATGCGAATGGAGTGTCTGAACATAGATATTGAGGTATGGGACTTGAGAATAATGATGCTGGGCACAGATCTGATGGATTCATAGTTTTTCGGTCGAAAGGGAATTGTATATCGAGTATACATACACCCGTTTATAGTCCGGGCACACCCGAGACTTATGTAAGCAAAGTAATGAGCAATGTATGAGTAATAAAAGATGTCCAGATGCAACTGGAGTGAAAACAAGTGAAAAGGATGTATAGAAAGTGTATAAAATGACTAGTAAGCTAAATGTAGTAGGTCCGGATGTACATACCAGTGGTCTGGACATGTCCAATGGTGGTCCAGATGTATGTAGCATGGTTATAAGTCAGGGGAAACAAAAGGGGTCACTCACTGAAAGATTTA
>JBBPKD010000945.1:0-13121 GCA_038089075.1 Singerocomus inundabilis
AATAGAGCAGGTAAACTAGGAACTGGAAATCTATTTACAGATCTTTTGCCAACAGAAACCAATATGTTGGAAGGAATATGTAACTCAGATGAAATTTGTCCACAATAGAAAACCTTATTCCATTACCAGCAAATCCCCATTCTTTCTAATAATGGGGTACAAATCTGCAGCACTTTCTATGGTCATCTCCCCTATGGCTTCTCCTACAGCCAACAAACATGTCAAAAACCTTCTAAGAATCAGAGATGAAGCAATTGCTGCCCATGATCTGGCTTGCCAATGTATGAAAGCCAGATGGAACAAAAAGTTTTTTCCATTCAAGAAAAAAGAAAAAGTATGGTTGAAAGCAAAAAACCTCAAGAGATGGGTGGTAAACCTGAAATTCTCCCAAAAACACAAAGGATCATTTGTTATTTCTGATGTCTTATCCCCTGTAACCTACAGGCTCCATCTTCCATAGTTATGGAAGATTCATTCCATGTTTCACACCTTTCTTCTAATCCACTATCAGAAGATAGAAACATATGGCAAGAACTTCCCTTAACCTTTGGCAAAACTCATAGAAGGTGAGGAAAAGTATGAAGTTGAAAGGATCATCAAATACCATGAAATGGAATGCCACTGTGTTGGAATAGCAAGCGCGCACACAGTCTGGACCGTGACCGGATCAACTGATTACCATCACCCCTGATGCGCCACCATTGCTTGTATGTATTCAAACCATATGGACCCTTCATTCCAGTAACACAGGATAACTACATTCTTCCCCTGTTCCCCTTTTACGATACAAATCTGTAGTATATAGACCGTACCTTTCGCATTTGAGCACCTCAGTCTGTTGCACTGCATGATGACTAAGGTGAGCCTTTCGTACCATTACTATATTACTTATTGATCTCACCTGTATCTAGTAAATCCCTGCTAGGTAAATATATTAATCCATTGCACTGCACGATGACTAAGTGAATCCCTGCTAGTTGTGTGCCTGCTTCTCGATCTAGTGTTATTTCTATCACACTGTTCCTTCCTAATCCAACAGAAAGGATACTTTGCATTTAATGACTTATGAGTTCCAGAGTAGGACATGAAAAACTCTCCCCAACTTCTTACAGACTATTTAAAATGCCATTGTCTTTAGAAACATTCTTCATCCACATTTCAACCTGGACTTCTACCATCTCAGTATACGATTTGCAACAATGGCCATCTCCCTCAATAATAAAACCTCCTCCAATTCTTCCCTTTCCACTGAATCATCCTTAGATGTTTCCACATCTATAGTAACTACATTATCCCTTGACAATATCAATAGGGAATCAACTCCCACCACTATATCCCCCTTATTTTCTATTCCCCCTTTTTACCTCTCTTCTACTTTGGAATCATCCTCTAGAGGGATTTTATCTGTTGATCTACTATTATCTGCCTACCAAATGAAAGCTAGGAGTCCTCCTTCCTTTTACCACCAGTAAATCAGAAACCACATAAAAGATTCTAGGTTAGCTATACCCATTAATGCCCATCTAGACATGGGGTCCTTTCTCACCACCTTATATTCAGCCTCTCTGGCCACCAACTGCCTCCATATGACATTTAGCCACATTCATAACAATGCCAATGCCATGTGTGTGTTTTTAATCTCTGTCATGTCTTCTATTTCTTTTCATAGATTTACCACTTTATGCCCATAGACTTAGGGGTGGCCACCACAATTCAAACTATGCCCTTCATATCATGCTTTCATTCAAGATCCTTGACTCTCTGTTCCCATTGAAGCTCATCTCGATGTGGAATCACTTCTTCACTCTCTTTATATCACCTTGCTAAATATTCAGCAACTTCATATGGGTGTGGGACACACTCATAACAATGCCAATGCAACTGCTGCCTTCTTTTCTACCATCATGAATTCAGTCACTACCAACATAGAGAACACCTTGATGGACATGGTGTATCAGATGGAGTTTGGAGAATTCTTGAACAATTTAGATGAATACCTGAGGAACTTGAACCATACTGACACTCTGGCTGATAGCCACACACCCTCTGCATCCTCCAATCCCCTTACTCTTGATAAGGTGCTGATCATGGAACAACTAGAATCTTATTGGACAGGTGGAAAAGAAAGGGTGGTACTCCCTCCTACTCATTTATGATATGGGGAAGCATGCTTTCAATGCCACCATCTGGGCCATCTGCATATTGATTGCCCAGTATATCAATGCCCTTTTTGTATGCTGTGGCAACTCAGTCATATGCAAAACCAATGTAATCTTTGTTGCCCCACTTCCCTTCCTATAGACTATACCACCATCTACTCACCACCCACCTTTCCATCCATGTTGTCACACAACTCATCCAATCCTCCATCCCTCCAGCACTCTCCCATCTGTTGTACCACAAGATATCAGGAACGGACTCATTCTCCTATTCCTGTCCCACCTCCAGGTTCCAGACCCTGTTGTCAATGTCATCCTTAGTCCCCTCCCCCTCTCCCAGTTCCAGCAGTTGACCCCATCGAAAATTATGAGAATGACATGTATGACAACACCATTTATGCCAACATGACTGGCTCCCCTGTTCACAAATCAAACAAGTACACTTGGGCTTGAATCTTGTGTGATCACTTGAAGTCTACAAAGGGGGTAATGTTACACTTTTCACTTTATCTTATGCTTGTACTATTATAAACACTACCAGATATGCTTGTCTCTTCATTATGCAAACCTTATAGTGCTGACTCATCACTTCTCACATTATGTCATCAACTGTGCTTTGTCTTCTGCTCTTCATTTCCATGCACAGCTTGACTTATTCACTATTTGTCAGCACTCTTCTATTTTGTCATTGCTTGTGTTTTGTCATTGGTCACTCTACTTATGACTCGCTCTAACTCTGGATGGACCTGCCCTATAGCATGGTCCGTGCATAGCATTCATAGATATATAAGGTGAGCACTAGTTACTGTACTTTAGCTTTCATCTCTCTTGTGCAATTCTTTGTTATTGTATTATTTACAAGCAATACCACTTGCTTGCTGCCTCTCCTCACTATCACTACATCAGCAAGCTACCCCAAGCCTGCTACCACTAAGGTGATCCTCAGGGCTCTGCTACATATCCATTGACTCTTAACCACTTGGTATTAACCAAGTTGACTTTGTTTCTATCGTCTTAGTACTCTCAAGGGCTACATCTAGTTCTACCCAGGCTAAGTGTAACAGTTATCTTAGACCAGTTCTTCTTGAAGAACTTCAGGTTTGCTTGAAAGTTCAGTTCACATTAAATTACAAATAAACAAAGTTTCTTCAAATCAGTTTTATAAAATGGGTCAGATTCATAGACTTTGATCTTTGGAGGGGTGGAACTCTTGCATCATAAGGCCTGTTTGGTTAGTTTATAAATAAAATCAGCAAGTTGTGAAAATGGTTCAAAAGCCAGTGGAACATCATTGGTAGGTTCAGAGGTGTCTTTCTGATATTGACCCCAAGGATCTTTATCATCTTTGGAGTCAGAGAAGTTTGAGGAAGGATCACCATCTCTGCCATCATTTTCTAACCCAGGGGGCAGAGGCCCACCAGGCCCACCAAGTCCTGCATCATCATCATCAACTGGTAGTTTCCTAAAGTGGGGTCCCAAAGAAGACTCTGAATCTTTTGAAAGTGGTGTTAAGGGAAATAGCAAGCTTCAATTGGTGAGGTACCTGGAGATGGAGTCACTCAGCCTGGCAGACAGGCTAGTGAACTCACCAGAAATGATTTGAGAGCTGCCAAAAGCACTACACAGAGCACTTTCATGTTGATAGGTGAATGTTCTTAAAGTTATGAGTAAAGGGATAAAGTCCTATACAAGTGTGAGTATGATATACTATCAAGTCTGTATCCTGACGAAGTGATCATAGATAAGATAAGTGCACTCTAAACCTTGATCTAATCTAGATCATTAAGAGCGGTAACTATCTAATCTAACCAAGTTTAGAATATGACTCTCCAAGAGTCATACTGACTTCTATTAACTCCTTTGAGTCAACCTAACTTGATTCTAGTCATTCTGACTATGGAAGACTTAGAGTATTGATGGTCACTATGGATAGATATCATTATGGCTATGCATTGCACCATATCTGAGTCATGCACTTAGCAACATTTATGACTAGGTGAATCACATCATACTAATGCAATACTGACACTATATGTACTCAGAATGAGGCCATTCAGACATGTATACATGATTACTTAACACACTAGATAATGAGTATATAAATACACATGTACAAAGGTATATCCTCTAAGTGAATACATACCATCACTTGCCTCAACAAGTGTTAGGAATCACCTCCTACCTCACTTCACTATCAAGCACATCTGCAAGTCAAGTAAGTCTCACTTGGCGTTCAATCCTACTATCCCATTGCTGCCTGTGCTCACCAGAGTGGGTAGATTCCTCCCATTTTGTCAGGTTATAAGCCCCAGTGTTGTGGACGCAAGAGAGCTACACTGCCTAATCAACCACTGTGATCCTGTTGGGCAACCTGGCATATGTTTTATGGGGCTAGACCTTGATGTCAGAAGATAGAATGCTGGACAGCAAAGAGGGATAGCAGATAGGCAAGAAGGCTAATGTTGGGGGGGCCCACTAGATTGAGAACTCCAAGGGAACTATTGCATCCCTATGATAACACTGTACTCTTGCAACAATGTTTTGGCACCATTCTAATACTAGGGCCTAACACCACTAGCATAATCATAGTTATACCTTGGGGCAAGGGGTTAGGTACTTGGGTAATCGCGTAACTATTATCAGGTTGTTGTCCTTTATAGCTGATATCGGGTGCCACCCATAATGCCCAAAGGCCATACTGTCTGGAATAAATTAGTAACACTGAATGAATATATTGCATACTGGTAGGTCTGGGATTTGATCTTGCCTGGGATATGAGTTTGAACAACTGGCTGGACTGGAAGAGGAGAAGGGAGGCTTTATTTCTGAATGGCCTCACTCCTGAGCACCATTGCTAGTGGGCAGGCAAATAACCATTTGCTACTTGCCATGCTTAACTTCACTAGGCCACCAGTTAAGGCAGGGTAGGAGAGGTAACAAGTGGATTAGGCTGGGGGATAACAGCCAACTCATAACCTCTTATATATGATACATGATAATGCACAGATCAAGCTGTGATTGTCTAGGGTATATGGTAATTACTGTAGGCTATGCTAGGGTATAGAGTTGAGTCCATGAGATTGCAGTAAGGCCAACCTTGATGTAAAGGTAAGGCAATGAGGGAAGAAGGTCAGATGCATACCTTATTGCTAGAATGAAAGAAATGGAAGATCAACACAAGATGTGATGATCAGGGAGGTAAATTGTGGCAGAGATCCCATCAAGGGTTCTATAGGGTCTTGACTGATTGATCAGGGAATGTGGATATGAGGAAGGCATGATAGCCTTGAGGTGATCATGATAGGAGAGATCGGTGATGTCATAAAAGTGTGAAGAGGGTGTGATGATGTAAAAACATGATAGGGTGAGGAGGTGAAGTGTGAAGGAATGGAATGGTCACATGATCAGGGAGAAAGAATAGTCATGGAAATTGGAGTATAATTCCCATATCATAACACCTGGCTCATTCCACTTGATAAATCACATACTGTCATTCAATATTTGTGATGTCACAAGTGGAACAAGCACTAGCAGAGCTTGAGGCTCTTTTGGAGCTTGCAATACAAAGATTTGGATGTCCCTACATGATCAGCTCACTTTTAAGGTGGCTGGCATATACCACTAATGCACAACTTGCTGCAGAAAGTAAATGGGATGCTCTAACTGCCTTAGAGCAGTTAAGGAGAAGAAGGGACATTATATTATCTTCGATGACCTTCAGAATTAGTACTGATTCACCCTTTATTATTACAGTAACAATACTGGACAAATCAATTAACTAATCAAGATCACCACCCTAAATTGGGTTAGTACTATTAATCCTTCTATTTCTTCATCTAGGATTTTTGGTTCCAATTTTGGTTCCTCTCCATGTCCTGAAACAAGAGTTTCAACTGCTTCTGAACCCTCCTCATCTCCTGGGCCACATTTGGCCACTCCAAACCATCTTACCTTGTCACTTTTGACAAGAAATCAAAGGATACTTCCTTTAGAAGACAGATCTAGTAATGAGATTTTGTGGGACCTTTATTCAAGATTAGCACAGATTAATCACACTAGAAACCAGAAATAGCCCACTCCATCTACATTCCTCACAGTTTCTGAACAACCAGTGGAAATTAACACTGATTTTACTCCTGCTTCACAACCATCTTCCCACAATAATGCACCACCATCATATGACTCTTTAACTCAAGGCATCTTATCTCCTTGCCCCCTTTGTCCTCCTCAACCTCCTCCTATTATCATTACTCCTTCATCAAACCCAAGCCTTTATCATCAGACAGAAAATGTTATCTCTAGGAACAATCCTGTTCTTAGTACTCTTCCTCCTAGATTTCTTCCCAACAATAGTCAAATCTTCAACCTTGCAATGGACTGTCTCGAATCTAACCTCACCTTTGCTCCCTAGTCTCCTCTCTATCCAGGTCTTGCCAACATCTCCAGAAGTGTCAACAAACTCTTTCATGGTCTATCAGTCAATGATCATGGGACAAGACCCACCAACATCAGAGTTGACCTCCCAGTGCGCAATACCTCTTCTTCTTTTACATTTTTCCCTCTAACTAGAGATCAGAGGACCTTCCAACAGTCTGGAAGAGATAATGGAGATGTATGGGATACCAGAAGATGCTTAGGTGATTCCTATATCATCTGTAGTTTTTGCAGAGGTCAACACCTTGAAAGAGACTGCCCCAACTGTCACTTTTCCCAGCCTGGAAATGACTCTGGACCAAGCTATCACTCCAGATCTAGTCCACCCAGAGCTAAACAGTGTTATGATACAGGATTTTACCATTGAATCCCATGACCTTTCTTTTTCCCTGATCATATGACCCTTCTGACCCTTCACACATCCCTCTATCACCCTGTCACGTTTTCACATCTTCACCCTCTTCACCATTTCATGACATCACACCAATCATCAATCTCTCTTCAATCATTCACCTACAGGCATTCTTGCCTTCTTTATATCCGCCCTACCATTTGATCAGTACGATCACTCATCATGACCCTGTAAGATCCTAGATGGATCTCTGCCACGATCACATCCTTGATCTTTTACATCTTGTGATCAATCTTCTATTCCATATTCTAGCCTTGTGATACGCTTCTGATCTTCTAACCACAGCCCTTACCTTTATCTCGAGGCTTTGCCTCATGGACTTTACCCTTTACCCTATAATCTAAATACAGTAATAGCATATACCCTAGACAACGTCACAGCTTGGTCTGTGCATCCTCCTGTAATGTATATAAGGGGTTATGAGATGGCTGGTATCCCCCCAGCCTAATCCACTTGTTATCTCTCCTACCCTGCCCTCACTGGTGGCCTAGTGAAGTTAAGCATGACAAGTAGTCAGCGGTTATTTGCCTGCCTGCCAGCAATGGTGCCCAGGAGTGAGGCTGCTTGAAGATAAAGCCAACCTCCCTCCATCCCAGTCCAGCCAGTACGCCAACTCGTATCCCATGTCAAGTCACAATCCCAAGACTTGCAGTATGCACTTCATTTATTACTTTATTATTTAACCAGTACCAGGACTATGCCTCAGAATAGGCTAGTCATTTAATCTCACCAGATAACCATGTGACTCAAGATTAATACACCAATCAAAACGATGTTATACCAGCAATGCAGTTAGGTTATTACTACTATTGCATCTTATCATATTCCAGATAATCCTACGAGCCATAGTGCCATAGAAGATTATGTGGTAGCACAAGAGCACCCTTGATATGGGTGGCAACCTGATAGCTTGCAAGGGTAGCAACCTGGATATAGCTACACAAGAAATCTCTTCCTAGAACAAGCCCTGTAGTATGCATGCCAGGTCGCCTGACATGATCACGGAGATAGTTGTGGCAGTGTAGCTCTCTTGTGTTCACAACAAACAGTTTCAAAAATGACAATGGACTCAACAATCATCCTCTTCCTTCCTACATTCCATATGTCAATGATGTGGTTCTTTTCACTCAGAACCATGCTCTACCTCTTCCTTCAACCATGTTTGACCATTATTACATGGAGAACACTATAGAGGAAAGAAACGAGCACCTGAACAAGCTGAAATGTTACATGGAAATTATAGAGGTAGTGAAATATGTTTGCAATGTCTTAGGGGTGTTGCGACTGCAAAGGAGCTACACTGCCACAACTATCTCCATGGTCCTGTCGGATGACCTGGCATCGTACTACAGGGCTTGATCTAGGAAAGGGGCTTTCACGTATGGCTATATCCAGGTTGCCACCCTTGTAAGCTGTTCTGGGTGCCACCTGTATCAAGGGTGCACTTGTGCTACCACATGATCTTTTATGGCACTACGGCTCGTAAGGTACTCTGAAATAATATAAGGCACAACAGTAGTAATGACCTAACTGTGCCACTGGTATAACATTGTCTTGATCTGTGTCTTAATCTTGAGTCACGTGGTTATCTGTTATATGTTCTGGATGACTAGGCCATATATGAGGTGTAGTCCTGGTACTGGTTAAATAAGAGGATAACGAATGTAATGCGTACTGCAAGTCTTGGGATAAGGACTTGACATGGGATACAAGTTGGCTTGCTGGCTGGACTGGATGAGGGAGGGGGTTGGCTTTATCTCCAAGCAGCCTCACTCCTGGGCACCATTGCTGGCGGGCAGGCGAATAACCGCTGACTACTTGCTATTGCTTAACTTCACTAGACCACCTTGGTAGGCAGGGTAGGAGAGGTAACAAGTGGATTAGGCTGGGAGGACACCAGCCAACTCACAACCCCTTATATACTTTACATGGAGGGTCTAGGGTATATGGACATTAATGTAGGCTATGTAGGGTATAGGGGAAAGTCCATGAGGTTGCAACTAGGCAAGCCTCGATGTAAAGGTAAGACCTGTGGTTAGAAGATCAGAAGTGTACCACAAGGCTAGAAGGAAGAATGGAAGATCAATCACAAAGTGTGAAAGATCAAGGGAGTAATCGTGGCAGAGATTCATCTAGGATCTTGCAGGGTCATAAGAGTGATCATACCAATCAAGAGGTAAGATGGAGGTGAGGATAAGGCATGGTAGCCTTAAGGAATGATCGAGGGATAGGAGTGATCGGTGTGATGTCGTGAAAGGGTGAAGAGAGATAAGATAAGATTGTGAGTCATGTGACGAGGTGAAGGCATGAAGTGTGAAGGGACGGAAAGGTCACATAATCAGGGAAAAGAATAGTCATAATATTTGTAAGTTCACAACAAGGGGTCACTCACCTCAGACAGACTGTTCATCTGATGCAGCATGCTAATGTGGAAGAATTTATCTCTTTACTTCAAGATGGAAAGAGTCTAACTTTACCCACCACTTCACATATCAAATCCCATTTTGGAGAGCAAGAGCTGATCCCTCATTGCCACCAGGAAGATTTACTTTGAAACATGGATCAAATGATACAAAACCTCATGATACCAGAACTTCTCTATACAACCTATATAGAAAATCAGGTTGAATGTCTAGAGATTCCATTGAACATGAAGATCCCTCCTCTTCAAGACTTCCAACAGAGGAGGGAATCAGTCATGATTCATGTTGAAGTGGATCAAGTGGTAACCCCTTAGATAACCCTAGCGCCCCACTTCCTGATCAATTCCAGAATTCCCCTTGTCCAAACTAGCAGTCATGTTCAAATCTTAAAAAAGACTGACCAACATGTGAGGGTGATCAGGATTCACAGGTATGCTTTAGAGTTTTAAGGATCTTGGGATAGGCACAATAATACCAGAGAAAGTGACTATTCAAAAAGAGGATAGCCAATGCCAGATGAATGAATTACTGGCACAATTTATGAAGGTGAAATGATAGTTTCATTTCTAGAAGGTTTAGGATGGGCTCTCCCTATGGAATCATATCATGAAATGGTTCAAGCACTGCTTCATGAAAGAGGTTTCGAGATTCTCAATAGGGATTTTGAAGAATATCAGGAAGTCAATGTGAAGATGCAGAGAATGGAGATAAGTCAGATCTTCCCTTCAACACTACCATTCACCACTACCACTACAACTTCTACCTACTTCACCACCCCTCCTTATCTAGAAGGAGAAGACTCTGTTTACATGGTAGATGATGTGAATGAAGAAGAAGCAGGCGAATTCTTTGAACCAGGAACACAATCAGTTCTGGTTTGAAGAAATTACATGTAGGAAAGACTCTCCTCCATTAGGAACATTCCAACCATATGCGCATGGAATGTGGCAATGGACTTGGAACAAAGGCAATGTTTTTATGCCATGAATCCTTATTATCAAAACATGGCTAATATGTTCAGAAGGGAATATGAAAGCCATGAACAACTCATATTAGATCAGCTTCTCCTCACTGAACAAAGTAAAGAAAGGGTTAATCACCTTTGCAAAGAACTTCACCACATTCAAGCCCATGAATAACTCGCTAGAAACCAAGCTGATCACTTTGCTTCCATACTATCTGCTGCTTGAAATGCAAATTGAATACTGCACATGTGACTGGACTTAGAATGAGATGGAGCAGAACTCAGAAGAATAGAACAGCTTCATTGAATTGAATCTCTGGTTGGAGAAATTCACAATCTCCAGGATCTCCTCCTACACAAAGCACCATCTCAATCGCTCCCTCCTTCTTCTCAACACCATCCATAGCCAACCAGATGTTGCTCAAGAATTACTAGAAGCAATGCAGAGAGTCTGGCCAATGCTGGTATATTGTGGAGATCCATACACATCTACAGAACTCAATTTTGAAGGACTCACCCATACCCTCCAAAAAAGAGCATAAAGTGGTTACTCTTATTGAACTATTCTTTGCCTCTTATATCTCTTTCTCTTCACATTTGATTACTCCCTTCAGATCTTGTGAAAACATGCTTTATCTACAACAGAGATGCATATATATATGAAACTACCATTATTTTTCACAACTAGACCTCCATTTGATGGAGAGCTTTACTAGTTTACCATTACCTACATAGTATGAGGAATGGTATTTACCAGTACATACAAAAGAATTCCTGAATCATCGAAGGAAGAATCATCATGTCACAAATATGTGACATTTATGACAATTAAAGAGAAGACAAAAGAAGTGGAAATCTCAAGCTGAGATTAACAGAAGATACAAAAAAAAGATAGTGAAACAGGTTTATGACCAGATATGCTACTATACTGAAGAAGAGGAAATTCAGGAATAACTTTATGTTTTAGAGGACCAAGAATCAATCACAGAACCAGAAATCTGCTATACCCCTTTTACTCCATTCCCAATTGTTTCATCAGAAACTAATCCTTTTGAAGATCTTATAGGCACATTTATCCTCTGGTAATACAATGGCCACAATCAAAATAGGATCCGAGATCACTTCAAAGATTGGTACTCTTGAAGGCCCAATCAATTATATGGTATGGTTCTATTAGTTACACAATGCTTTGACAATGCTTGGACAATAGGACATTGTTCATGAGACTTCCTTATGGAATATGCAACCTACACAAACAAATCAGGCTACTTGGAAAGCCAATGATCACAAGGTAGCTACTCTTATAGCAGCTTATATCTCTTCCTTTATGCAATCTTTCCAACTCGACTCTCATTAAATTAGTGGCAATGACAAGACTTCTATTGCCCTTACCCTCTGAAATATGCTCCAGAACCTTTATATGCTGCAAGGAGTTGCAGGAAGTTTTATGATCTTTAGACAGGCACAATGCTTTCATTTCAATGAATCTCACTCTATAAACAATCAAGTTTCCGATTTCCTCTCAATAATTTGTCAAACAGATAGAGTCAACCTCAACCTATCTGATTCCTTGAAAGCTATAATAATCTTATCTGCTCTACCACCTTATGACTCGATGGCGACTACTTTGGTTCACACCATCAAAACATTAGACTTTACTCCTAATACCATTGCTGCCAACATTCTTATAGAGGCAAATCTTCACTCTACAAGAAAGGCAGATAACTGTTGCGGACGCAAGGGAGCTACATTGCCTAACCCTAAACTACTATGTCCCATCGGGCGACTTGGTACTCTTGCTACAGGGCTATAACCAAAGTGTCAGATGGAAGGAGTGTTGGACAGCAGGTATGAGGGTGCAGGAATGATGAGAGGACCGTTGGCGGATCTGGCTTCCACTATTAAACTTCTAGCGGACTATTGCACCACTATAGTAGCAATCGTACTCTTGCAACGATGCTCTGTCTTCATCCTAATACTGGCACCTATGTGACAGCATAATCGTATGCATACTGAGAAGGTACTTGGGTGATCACGTAGTGAACTGAAGGGAACTACCCTAAAGGCGCTCTCAGCCTTGACCATTATGTTGGCTGCTGAATTATAGTTTTAGTAATGTGTAATGACTGGAGGACATACTGCAAGTATCTGGGATAAGATCTTGACACGGGATACGAGTTTGACTGGCTGGCTGAACTGGATGAGTGGAGGTTGGCTTTATCTCCAGTTAACCTTACTCCCGGGCACCATTGCTAGCAGGTGGGCAAATAGTCAATGACTACTTGTAGGGTACTTCACTAGGCCACCAATTAAGGCAGGGTAGGAGAGGTAACAAGTGGATTAGGCTGGGGGGACACCAGCCAACTCATAACCCCTTATATACGTTACATGAGAGTGCACAGACCGAGCTGTGACGAGGTCTAGGGTATACACTATTACTGTATTTAGATTGTAGGGTAAAGGGTAAAGTCCATGAGGCAGAGCCTCAAAGGAAACACAAGGTAAGCCATGAGGTTAAGAAGTACAGAAGCATACCTTATGGTAGAAGGAAGGAATGAAAGATCGATCACAAGATGTGAAAGATCAGGAAGGGTGATCATGGCAGAGATCTATCAACGATTCTACAGGGTCATGACCAATCGATCAGGAAGAGTGGATATGAAGGAGGCAAGGATGCCTGTAGATGATGATCAAGAGATAGGAGTGATTGGTGAAATCATGAAAGTGTA
>JBBPKD010000946.1:0-13115 GCA_038089075.1 Singerocomus inundabilis
ATAGAAGTAGACGGTAATTAAAGGAATGCTTCCATCAAATGGAAAAGAAGAAAGGAAGCAAGCGGAAATGAAATAGAAGTATGCCATGCCTGATGTACATGGTAAGAAGCACTACACATGCTAGACGCATGGTGTGGCAGAATGGAAGAGAAGTAGGTCCCTGAACATGCAGGTGACATGTGAAGAAGTGAAATAAGTGAAGAGGTGAAAGTATCACGTGACCTTGTGAATAAGTGAAGATGTGAAATGATCACGTGATCTGAAAGATAAGATAAGATAAGGAAAAAGGAAAGAAATCGTACAAGTGTCTAAACAGATTCATAACAGCAACTAGGTTCTGTCTTCCTTCTAACACTAATATTCTATGGTACTAGTATAATTGTAGTCAAGCCTTGAGGTGAGGGTTCCAGCTCTTGAGTAATCACATGGCTGATTCCAGGTTGCCAACCTTGATAGCTAATTTAGGGTGCCACCCTATACCAAGGGGGACAACTGGTTCCTCCACAAGGTCTTCATATGGGCCAAAGCACCATTGGTACTGAATCTAATAATATAAAAGTCAATGGCTGTTGTGACTGCAAGGAAGCTACACTGCCTAAATAACTACTATGACCCATCAGGTGACCTGGCATACATTCTACAGGGCTAAATCTATGGTGTCAGGGATGAGAGAGTGCTGAACAGTGGAGAGGGAAGTGCAGAGTGAGAGAGGGGGCAGATATTGGGGGTTCCCACTATAATGAGATCTCCCAGCAGACTATTGCACTGCTATAGTAGTACTGTACTCTTGCAATGATACTCTGACTTCCTTCTATTACTAGCACCTGGCATACTAGCATAATTGTGGTCAGCTCTTGGGGCGAGGGTTTTGAGTCTTGGGTAATCACATGGCTATTGGCAGGGTGCCACCCTTCTGGAGATCCATGTGGTTTTTCCTGGAAATAACTTAGTAAACTGGTAATAACTGGTTTGTGTACTGCAAGTGACTGGGGTTTGTTCTTGACTGGGATATAAGTTTGCTGGCTGGCTGGACCAGGAAGAGGGAGGGGTTGGCTTTATTTACAAGTAGTCTTACTCCTGGGCACCATTGCTGGCAGGCAGGCAAATAACCACTGACTACAAGTCAAAGCTCTCTAGGCCACCTTGATAGGCAGGGTAGGCAAGGTAACAAGTGGATTAGACTGGGGGGACACCAGCCAACTCATAACCCCTTATATACAGTACAAAGTAGTGCACAGATCAAGCTGTGTCATTGTCTAGGGTATACAGTAATTAAAGGGTAAAGGGTTGTGCAGTAATAGTTCATGAGGAGAAGATAAGGCTTACCCTGAGAAGATCAGAATGGAAGGGTGAAGCTAGAAGATATGAAATGGAAGATCAATCACAAAGTGTGAAAGATCAGGAAGGGGATCATGGCAGAGATCCCATCAAGGGTTCTGCAGGGTCATGGATGATCATACCAATCAAATGGTAAGGGCAGAGATGAGGAAGGTGAGGTAGCCTTAAGGATATCAAGATAAGATGAGATCAGTGTGATGTCATGAAGGTGTGAAGAGGTGATGAGATGTGCTCATGTGATGAGGTGAAGGTGTGATGATGTGAAGGAACAGAGAGGTCATGTGATCAGGGAAAAAGAAAGTCTATGTATTATTCCCATATCATAACAATGACAGTGATAGTCTAACTGACCCACAGATATAACATCATCTTGAAAAGAGCAGTCCTCTTGAGTCACATGGATTATCTAGAATATTATCTGAGAGTTTTGGTTGCTACAATGACAAAGACTGTTAGTAACAATACAATGAATGACTGATGTACTGCAAGATCTTGGAAAATAGTTTTAACATGGAATATGAGTTGATGACTGGCTGGACTGGAAGAGGGAGGGATGGCTTCATCTCTGGACTGCCTCACTCCCAGGCACTTGCTGGCAGGTGGACAAATAGTGGTCTGCTACTTGAAGGGTACTTCACTAGGCCATCTATTGCTAGGCAGAGTAGGAGAGGTAACAAGTGGATTAGGTTGGGGGGACACCAGCTAACTCATAACCTCTTATATACAGTACATGATAGTGCACAAACCAAGCTGTGATTGTCTAGGGTATATGGTAATTAAAAAAGGCTGTACTAAGATAGAGGGTTAAGTTCATGAGGTGCTAATGAGGCAATCTCAATGCAAAGGTAAGGCTTACCCTAAGAAGATCAGAATGGAAGGGCAAAGCAAGAATAAGAGAAATGAAAGATCAATTACAAAGTGTGAAAGATCAGAGGAAGGATCATGGCAAAGATCCCATCAAGGGTTCTACAAGATTTATGAGAGTAATTGTACCAATCAAATGGTAAAAGTGGTGATGAAAAAGGCATGGTAGCCCATGGGTGATGATCATAAAGAAGTTATCAGTGTGATATCATGAAGATGTGAAGAGAGTGAAGATGTGAAAACATAACAGGGTGGGGGTATAAAGGTAGAAAGAATTGAAGTAGTCACATGATCAGGGAAAAAAAAAGAATAGTCATGAAAAAAGTGTAAATGATACATGATTCCCATATCATAACAGTGATTCTATTGTGATTAATAAGCATACTTCTTATTATAGTTAACTAAACTCAATGTGAGTCATTCTGACTCTTGGGGAGTCATACCTTTGTTTAAATGTCTCTAGACCTGATTTTATAGTTACTACTCTATTTGATCATAGATTAGATGAATCTTATCTGGAGCACACCATCTTATCAGTGTTCACTTTGTTAGATTCTTTATGTTACGATTCGTCCTCTGACTACTCTTTTTCTTGCTACACTTGCTACACTTGTCTCCCTAGACTCATGTACCTCACCACCATATGTCTCTCGTCACATGCAACCTCATGTGACCTCCAGAGTACTCCTGATCTTGTGACCTATCACAGGACCTCCCCACCATCGACCTCTAGACCTTATCCCCTCATCTAGACATCTCATGACTTCCCTTTGACTCATCCTATGCTAGACTTACCACATAGCTCACCTATAGCTTCCCCAGCTATATCCTCACCTATAACCCCACACCTCCCTCGTGCACTTCTGCAAGACTCCCTCATCACGTGCCCCTATCACGTGCCTCATTATCGGATGCTCACAAGACCAACCTTACCTCTCATCACGTGCTCATCATGTGCCTCGCGTCTCGTGTCACCTAGTCTCGCCCCTAGGCCTCCCTTGAGTCATTCCTCGTCACCTGTCCAGTGAACCCCACTGATACTATCAGGGCTTCTTCCTTCCACTCTTTGCTTCCATACCCTAATGAGTTTCCTTTGATCCACCATTCCGTCATTTGACAATTGTCCCTACTTGGTTGACGGTCTTCCTACCATCTCCTTCATCCCCTGTCCATGACAGCGGCCCCTAGACCCACCATATGTCTTACCCTATATACAGTATTCCCTCTGCCCATCCCCTGAACCCGTCCATGGTCTGTGCACTATTTCCCCACGTACTTAAAGCTACAGTTACATGTACTTGTACCTTAGCTTTGTTCTACCTTCGTACTGGACTCTATATCCTTGTACCTCGGCATTGCACATAGACAGGCTCCCTTGTGTACAGTTGGTGCACATTGTACTTTGCTCCTTAGCTTGCAATGTATTTGCTTGCTATCCTCCTCATCCACTAGCACTTTCAGTCGGCTAGCAAGTCTCAGCAAGAACCCCTATTGACTCAGGGGTATCTCAGAGTTCCCTCAGGCTCTAGATGAGTAGAGCCACTCAGTCCACTTGCTAATGGCTTAGTAGAAGCCCTCGTTGTCCTCTTTGTCACCCCAGTCTACCAGAGAGTTCTAGTAAGGTCTATGCCTGACCCTATCTGGGCCAGGCATAACACTTTACTATATATAAGAATTGTATTCAAAGCCTAACAATCCCAGCTGTGTCCACTTGTTTATTTATTAAAATCTTTCTGATGTGCATTCTTGAGCATTATGTGAGTCTTTGTAAATCCCCACTTAACCCACATTAAGAATCAGAATAGTTCTTAAGAGATGTGCTTAAAGGTTTTCCATGGGCTATCATTGCTTGAAATTTTGGGCCAGGTTAGTCTCACAACAATAGCTTTCATAGTACATAATGGTTTTGCTAATAAATACTACTAATACACAATAATATGTTTCATCAAGGAAGTTGAAATCATAAATTATTTAGTAATGCCTAAACCATTTATAAACTTTTTCCATAAAGATTTTGATTTCTTAACAGTATAAGATTGGGAAGTTGTTAAGGCAGAATGTGCTATAAAACATAAATTAGCATTAAAATAAGATATCAGTTAAAACATACAGAAAGGAGTTTGCAAAATAATTTGAGTAATATTTTCACACAACAAATCTAATTCATATTTGTGCAATATGATGGCTTCATTCAAAGCTGAAGCAATAATTGTAAAATGGGAAGACTGAATAAATTGCTTGAATGAAAAGGTAAGATGCTCCCCTTTTTTTTGCTGACTCCATGAGTGAAAAGAGTGCATTAAAATCAACAAAATGGCTAAAATGAATGTTGAGTAAAAGCTTAATGGAAGTAACAATGCATATACAAGTAGCAAGAAAACAAGCTTGATTGATATCATCACCTAAAAGCTATAAAAATATTGATTTGATAAATATATATATATATAAGTGACTCACCAATGATTTAAATTGCATCTGAATGCTACTTGCTTTCAATGAAGCAAACTAAATTTTAATTGAGAAAGAAGAAAAAATATGAAACATATAATCAAATATAGCATGATTGATATAAATCTACATACATCCTATGAACAAAGAGAGATTATTATACAATAATTTGAAAGAAGTGAACATACCAGCTAAATCATATAATGAAATTTGATTAGCTTATATACAATACTATTATCCTAAACACAGAAACCTACTCTCTGTGAAAATACAAAAAACAAAAGGGTGGTGAGAATGAATAAAGAGACACCATCATCAGAGATACAGAAACTTACTTCCTATAAGAACACAAGGAATGAAATAGCAGTGAGAGTGGATGAAGGGACACCATCATTAGAAACACAGCAACTTACAAACTGTAAGGACACAAGGAATGAAATAGCAGTGAGCATGAATGAAGGGACACCATCATCAAAGACATGGCAACTTACTTTCTTTGAGGACACAAGAAATGGAATAGCAGTGAGCATGGACAAAAGGACACCATTATCAGAGACACAGCAACTTACTTCCTGTGAGGACACAAGGATTAAAATAGCAGTGAGCATGAATGGAGGGACACCATCATTAGAGACACAGTAACTTACAAACTGTAAGGAAATGAGGAATGACATAGCAGTGAGCATGGATGAAGGGACACCATCATCAGAGACACAACAACTTACTGCCTGTGAGGACACAAGAAATGAAATAGCACTAAGCATGGAGGAAGGAACACCATCATTAGAGACACAGCAACTTACAAACTGTAAAAAAACAGGGAATTAAATAGCAGTGGGCATGAATGAAGGGAGACCATCATCAGAGACACAGCAACTTACTCTCTATGAGGACACAAGAAATAAAATAGCAGTGAGCATGAATGAAGGGACATCATTATTAGAGACACAACAACATACAAACTGTGAGGACACAAGAAATGAAATAGCAGGGAGCATGAATGAAGAGACACCATCATTAGAGAGACAGTAACTTACTGCCTGTAAGGATACAAGGAATGAAATAGCAGTGAGCATGGATGAAAAAACACCATCAGCAGAGACATAGCAACCTACTTCCTATGAGGACACCAGGAATGAAATAGCAGTGAGCAGGGATGAAAGGACACCATCATTAGAGACACAGGAACTTACAAACTGTGAAAACACAAGAAACAAAATAGCAGTGAGCATGGATGAAGGGACATCATCATCAGAGACATAGCAACTTACTTCCTGTGATGACACAAGAAATGAAATAGCAGTGAGCATGAATGAAGGGACACCATCATCAGAGACACAGCAACTTACTTCCTGTGGAGAAACAAGGAATTGAAGAGCAGTGAGCATGGATGAAGGGACACCATCATCAAAGACACAGAAACTTACTCCCTGTGAGAGAACAAGAAATAAAATAGCAGTAAGCATGGATAAAGGGACACCATCATCAGAGACATAGCAACATACTGCCTGTGAGGACACAAGAAATAAAATAGCAGTGAGCATGGAAGAAGGTACACCATCATCAAAAACACAGAAACTTACTTCCTGTGAGAACACAAGGAATAAAATAGCAGTGAGCATGGATGAAGAAAGACCATCATCAGAGACACAGCAACTTACTTCCTGTAATGACACAAGGAATGAAATAGCAGTGAGCATGGATGAAGGAATACCATCATTAGAGACACATGAACTTACTTCCTGTAAAGATACAAGGAATAAAATAGCAGTAAGCATGAATGAAGGGACACCATCATCAGAAACACAGCAACTTACAAACTGTGAGGACACAAGAAATAAAATAGCAGTGAGCATGGATAAAGGGACACCATCATCAGAGACATAGCAACCTACTTTCTGTGAGAACACAAGAAATGAAATAGCAGTGAGCATGGATGAAGGGACACCATCATCAGAGACACAGCAACTTACTGCCTGTGAGGACACAAGGAATAAAATAGCAGTGAGCATGGATGAAGGGACACCATCATTAGAGACACAGAAACATACTCTCTGTGAGGACACAAGAAATGAAATAGCAGTGAGCATGAATGAAGGAACACCATCATCAGAGGCACAGCAACTTACTTCCTGCAAGGACACATAAAATGAAATAATAGTGAGCATGGATGAAGGAACACCATCATCAGAGACACAGCAACTTACTGCCTGTGAGAACACAAGGAATAGAATAGCAGTGAGCATGGATGAAGGGACACCATCATTAGAGACACAGCAACTTACAATCTGTGAGGACACAAGGAATGAAATAGCAGTGAGCATGAATGAAGGGACATCATCATCAGAGACACAGCAACTTACTTCCTATGAGAACACAAGGAATGAAATAGCAGTGAGCATGGATAAAGGGACACCATCATCAGAGACACAGCAACTAACTCTCTGTGAGGACACAAGGAATGAAAGAGCAGTGAGCATGGATGAATGGACACCATCATCAGAGACACAGAAACTTACTTTCTGTAGGGAAACAAGAAATTAAATAGCAGTGAGCATGAATGGAGGGATGCAGCAACTTACTGCCTGTGAAAACACAAGGAATAAAATAGCAGTGAGCATGAATGAAGAGACACCATCATTAGAGCCACAGCAACTTACTTCCTGTGAGGACACAAGGAATGAAATAGCAGTGAGCATGGATGAAGAGGCACCATCATCCAAGACACAGGAACTTACTCTCTGTGAGGAAACAGGGAATGAAATAGCAGTGAGCATGGATGAAGGAACACCATCATCAGAGACACAGAAACTTACAAACTTTGAGGAAACAAAGAATTAAATAGCAGTGAGCATAAATGAAGGGACACCATCATCAGAGACACAGAAACTTACTGCCTGTGAGGACACAAGGAATAAAATAGCAGTGAGCATGAATGAAGGGACACCATGATTAGAGACACAGCAACTTACTTTCTATGAGGACACAAGGAATGGAATAGCAGTAAGCATGGATGAAGGGACACCATCATTAGAGGCACAGCAACTTACCTCCTATGAGGACACAAGAAATGAAATAGCAGTGAGCATGGATGGAGAGACACCACCATTAGGGACATAGCAACTTACTCCCTGTAAGGAAACAAGAAATGAAATAGCAGTGAGCATGGTTGAAGGGACACCATCATCAGAGACACAGCAACTTACAACCTGTGAGGACACAAGGAGTGAAATAGCAGTGAGCATGGATGAAGAGACATCATCAAGAACACAGAAACTCACTACCTGTGAGGACACAAGGAATGAAATAGCAGTGAGCATGAATGAAGGGACACTATCATCAGAGATACAGAAACTTGCTGCCTGTGAGGACACAAGGAATGAAATAGCAATAAGCAAAGATGAAGGGACACCATCATCAGAGGCACAGCAACTTACTTCCTGTGAGGAAACATGGAACAAAATAGCAGTGAGCATGAATGAAGGGACATTGTCATCAGAGACACAGCAACTTACTCTCTGTGAGGACACAAGGAATGAAATAGCAGTGACCATGGATGAAGGAACACCATTATTAGAGACACAGCAACTTACAACCTGTGAGAACACAAGGAATAAAATGGCAGTGAGCATGGATGAAGGAACACCATCATCAGAAATACAGCAACTTGCTGCCTGTGAGGAAACCAGGAATGAAATAGCAGTGAGCATGGATGAAGGGACACCATCATCAGAGACACAGCAACTTACTCTCTGTGAGGACATAAGGAATGAAATAGCAGTGAGCATGGATGAAGGGACACCATGATTGGAGAAACAGCAACTTACAACCTGTGAAAACACAAGGAATAAAATAGCAGTGTGCATGGATGAAGGGACACTGTCACCAGAGACACAGCAACTTACTCTCTGTGAGGAAACAAGAAATGAAATAGCAGTGAGCATGAATGAAGGAACACCATCATTAGAGACACAGAAACTTACTTCCTGTGAAGACACAAGGAATGAAATAGTAGTGAGCATGGATGAAGAAACACCATCATCAGAGGCACAGCAACTTACTGCCTGTAAGGACACAAGAAATGAAATAGCAGTGAGCATGAATGAAGGGACACCATCAGAGACACAGCAACTTACTCCCTGTGAGGACACAAGGAATGAAATAGCAGTGAGCATGGATGAAGGAACACCATCATCAGAAATACAGCAACTTGCTGCCTGTGAGGACACAAGGAATAAAATAGCAGTGAGCATGAATGAAGGGACACCATCATCACAGACACAGCAACTTACTGCCTGTGAGGACACAAGGAATAAAATAGCAGTAAGCATGGATGAAGGTACACTATCATCAAAGACACAGCAACTTACTTCCTGTGAGGAAACCAGGAATGAAATGGCAGTGAGCATGGATAAAGGGACACCATCATTAGAGACACAGCAACTTACTTCCTGTGAGGGCACAAGGAATGAAATAGCAGTGAGTATGAATGAAGGGACATCATCATCAGAGACACAGCAACTTACTTCCTGTGAGGACACAAGAAATGAAATAGCAGTGAGCATGGATGAAGGGACACCATCATCAGAGAAACAGCAACTTACATTCTGTGAGGACACAAGAAATGAAATATCATTGAACATGAATGGAAAAGTGATTAATCACACTCATGACAACCTACCCACTGTTAATTCACAAATAGTAAAATAACAGTCATCTGTCATTTTCACTGTTTCACTCACCTACAAAAAATTTTATAAATACTCCTCACTTTATGAAAATTCATCAAAACTCACTAAGATGTGTGGAAACCATAATCCCAGTTCCACCTGCATCTCCCAGCCATTGTTTCTGGCTAGTACTTCATGTAAATTTGAGCCCCTTAAATATCTCTGCAAGGTCCTGTATTATAATTTGTATTAGCTCATATCATTTCCAGTCATTTGACACCTTCCTTTTCACTGCAAACCTTACACAAATATCTAGATTCACTTGTTGTGCTGACACCAACAATGATTCTAAGATTCCATCATCTAGTGCTTCTGCAGTGCAGCTAATCAGTCTGCCACAATCTCTCTCTTCCTCGTGCATGCCTCATACACTATTCAGTCATACTATATATATTGACAAAAAATAGATACTTACTCTCCATGCAAACAATATCCTTTGGGGGAAACTTCAATGCTTGCAACATTCCACAATAGTCATTCTTCTTGAATATCTCTTCTGCATGCTGGTTACAAGCAGCTAGTGCTTCTTCCAATCCCATTCCTTCTTCCCTGAGCTCACCAAATGCGGTTACATGCAATGCATCAAATTTCGTGAAGACCGCAATTACTGGCACTGACTTATAATTCAATATATAGCCTAAATCATACTATCCTTCTTACCGTTTCCAGTCCCGCACTTAGAGAAGAACGTCTCCTCTGCCACTGTAATTGGCCGGCAGTGTTTATTCATTGGGATGCAATACCTGTTGTCAATAATTTCAAAGTGACCATCAAATCACAGTATCATATGGGATCGAACCATATCACATGCAGGCGATTATCCAGTCTCTTTTCCCTTCCACGTTCTTCGATGAACGACTGAACCTTCGTGAGTTCATCTTTACTACCAGCCTCGAAGCCGCGCGAATCATGGAAGACAAAGCGGTCATTACTTTCGAACGAAATTTCGTGCTCGATATCATGCTCTCCACGCTATAATTCGTTAGGACTATGGTGCAGTGCGGATGGCATGGGAACGCTCACTCCCAAAGTTCCCTTCACATCGGTGTCGATCTGAGCGAATCCGTCAGCATCCAACAGTCAGTTCACAAGTAATCTCCCAGTCACCTCATTCCCAGATCTATCGCGGACAATCGGCGATTCTGTCGTCTTGCAAACTCTTTGGAGTAGCGTGGTTTTGCCAGCATTGGCCCGTCCAATAACGAGGATTCGGAATCGCGGGAACTTCTCCCGGATAGCAGCAGAGCGTTCCTGCATAGATGAAGTAGGGTGACTCTTGCGGTTAGACATGATTTCTGTAGGCTGAACAGGATAGTAGAGCAAGTGGGACGAGGCGAGAGAGCAAGTTGTGCTGTAGATGCTGTCCACGTGGCAGCCCACATGCTGCGGCCTTCCGTCGGGTCGAGCCATTTGAGCGGAACTACCCAAATGGACCTAAGGTGTCTCAGTAGTTCCCATTAGGGCACTTGAGATCCATTTACAAGATCTGTCTCACTCGTTGCAGTATTACTTACAATACCTGTAGTTCATTCCACCGAGCGACCAATACAAGCGCCAGAACCTTCAAACACTATACTTCTTAAGCCTGCTGGCCCGCACGACTCGCTTGCTTGTGTCTTCGAGTCAAAGTCTATATCCACAACGGAGAGGAAACCGACCAGCTGCCATTTGCCATCAAGAAAAACATCCCTCAGTCACTATTTCCATTACTCCGCGCGTACCCTTGACTCTCCACAAACGCGCTCAGCTCATACAGCCCATCCGTGTCCGCACCACAAAACGACAAGGGCTGCGCCACATTGTTGACCAGTATCCACACATATGCCCCACCATCCTCACCGCACCGCGGCTTCTCCGTGATATGCACCCCGAAAAGGGGTCATTCTCAAAGTTCATCATGGTCACGCTGGATCTGTGCTGCTGGTGCTTGGCGGCGAGTCGGGACAGAAGAGTCCGATCGCAAAGTAAATGGCGACCATCCATCTGATTGTCGTGTGAGAAACTGGGTTAGAAGTCACAATTGAGGGGTAAAGTCACGGGGAATCCACCGAGCGTATGGTCCGTCTGCGTCTCGTCTCGAACAGGTTTACCAGTTAACCTGGCTAGCAACTCGTTGACGTATCCAACACCCTCGACAGGAACCGGCAAGTTACTATGTCTATTTCCATGGTTCAGCAACAATCGCATCCACAAAAACCATCGACCTACCCAGATTTGTAATACTTGATCAAATCATCATAGTACTCAGGTGCTGGGCATTCCTCTACGGTGAATATCGACTCGCAGTCTCGTAGAAGAGCGTCTCAAAGGCACACAAAGGTATAAGTTTGACGACGTCACCCTTGCTAAGTTTCACACCGGGGACAGCTTTCTTGATCCTCTTCAAAATCAGAGACGCGAATATCTCATCCAGGCCTTTGCCGCTTTCCTCTTGCTTTCGTGTTCAGGCACATGGAGTCGTTCAACGTGTCGTTCACCTTGTGATTGCCAGTGAGCACCGACCACCACGTCCATGCAAACGTAACCACTCACCCCGCCTCCCCCCGAAATAACGACCGATACGCTGACCGAGTACACGTGTTGACTAGCAGCAGAGAGACCTTGATATGACCAGTGAGCCCAATGTGCATAAAAGCAAGGGCGAGGATAGACCTTGTGTCCAGTTTTCGCCCGAATATACCGCACGTTCGCTGTCCGATGCCCGTACGAATGGTGGCTGGTCGTCATTGACCAAATGCTCGTACCACAGATAGTATTCAGAACTCGAGTCGAATCCTCTGAAAAACATCAATGAGAGGACCAAAATCAAGAAATACACCACACCTTTGCACCAAGAAGTGGGTCGTCTACACTCAAGTCCCACTCGAATTCCCTCAGAGACTGTACTTGGTTCTAGAGTAGGACACCGGCTTCGTAAGCTTCTTGAGGGGCTACTTGACTTCCCTCGCATTGCTTACAATGGGGAATCTCCATCCGTGTTTCTAGAGCTACTACACTGTCACAACAGAATCTTGGCCCCACCGCGAGTTACATACCAAATTGACCTAGATCACCAGATCTATTGAGATGACTGCAGGAATGTAGCGAAAATGGTAGCGCCGTACCTGAACAACCTCCCAGTGCCCAGGTGGCGCTATGTACACTGCAGCCGGGCAGTATGGAGAGTGAGCAGCCCGGCCCTGTTGCACTTTCTTGGCAAGTCCAAGACCTGTCGTCACAGTCTGAGGTGGTGAACGAGGGCACGAGTGCCAGTGTCCATAATGGAAGTAGATGGCAGAAAACAACAAACCGAGCGTGACAAAGGCCACACCACACCAAAGCCGCCTATGACGACTGCTGCACGGTGAGGCCTGCTACGGGAAGACACTCAACTTTTCTTCCTGAAGGAAAAGAGGCAGTGTGCTGTCGTTGCAAGGAAAGATGGAAGACATCGTGGAAGTGGAGCGCGTAGTGCATGACGGAAGTGTACATATGAACGCGCCCTATGGTGGAATGTCACGCTTGCTGGATTAACCCAAAGTGACTGTTTCAGTCCAGACGTGATTCGTTCTTGACTCCACGACCATGACCCAGGGTTACGGTAGCAACGTCGTAACTGATGCCCAGCCAAACACGCCTGGCAGAATCGGGAGATTGCCGCACCAGATCAGTGCCAGATCAGTGCCTCAAGTTATGTAAGCTTCGGCCAGCACCTAACCTCTGCTCAACCCCCTTGAAGTGCATCCGACATGCCAA